>QKYT01000308.1:91910-102308 GCA_003550305.1 Glomus cerebriforme | reverse complement strand
TGACAAATTATTTGTATATGAAGTCACGTGACAGGGGTCGCCATGGCGACCGGGTCGCCAATTCCTTTTTAATTATATTATAAGTTTTTGAAATAAGTAGTTTTATTTTTTCAGAAAATTTCAGAAGAAATATAATATAAAAAACTATTTATAGTGATTATAAATACAAAATTATTATTTGTTTATATTATAATAATATATAATGATTAGTATAATTTTGGTAAAACAAAGTAGTTAGATAATTTTGATTACTATTTGTAATATACAGAGGGCGATCAATATTATACGGACACTTTATTCTACCCAAATTATGCTGATCATTATATATTGATGTAATATAAATTAACATATTATTCTGTACTTACAGTCATAATAAATAAACTCCTATACTTTATATTTTTCAGAATTTTTTGCAAGTATGAGAATGCTTACTGCAAAAATTCTGATTTGTACAACTAGCATAATAAATAGTTAAAAATTTAAAAAAAAATGTCATAGTTCAGTCATTATTAATCTGATCAATATGTATTTACCATCATTTGAATCGTCTCAATGAGATGAATACAATGAGCTAAATATCATGAAAGATCAACTATTGGATCCAAAAATATTGTAAAAAACATCTAAATTTTTAAAGCGTAATTGTACATTGGATATTAATTATACAAAGACAATTTTATTATCATTTGAATTCTCTCAATGAGACGAATCTAATGAATATAAAATCATAAAATTTTAATTAATAAATACTGAAATATCTTTAAATGTCCATATAACATTGATCGCCCTCTATATTAGCATATTTATTAATAAAGTATTCAATTTGTATTAACTTTTTTTATTTTATAAAACATTAAAACTTATTTATTAAAGTTATATTTAAAAAAAAAAATTAGTTAGATTAGACTACTAAATAGTAAAATAATCACAAAAAAACTAATTTTTAACTTTTAAATTTGATTTAATTTGCTAAAAATTTATTAGTAAAAAAAATTAAGAGTTGTTTTAGAATTTTTTGGAGTTCTAAAATTTTTATATAGCTATTTTTATTATATATTTATTATAAAATAATTTTTTTTAAAATAAACTAATCAAATTTATTAATAATCTGTTTAATAATAGTGTTATTATAGCTGAAATTAAGTTCTTTTATATAAATTTGAAATATATCTTATTATAAAAACTAGTTATTAAAAATTAACAAATGATATAAGTATAATCTATTATGTAAATAATATAGTACTAATAAACTTTATTATAAGAACTGCCTTAAATGTATTTATTCTTATTATTAATATATTATATATTATAAAGTTACTAGTAAAATATTTTATTTTAGTTTTAGTAATTTTTATATATTAGTATACATAGATTATCAGTTTATTATATATTTCTTTTCAAAATATATATCTTTTAACTAGTATAATAAATTAATAAAATTTTAGCAATTAATTACTAATATTAATCACCAAATAATTTACTAGATAATATTACAGTATATAACTAATATTTTTTAGTATATAAAGTTTTTTAATACATAAAATAAATAAGATAAATCAATAACAAAACTTATTTTTCTTAAATACTAAACTATTTCTAACTTAATACTAAATTTGTTTAAAAATTATCAGTATTTATTATTCTATTTTTTCAATTATTTAAATTAACTACCTAATTTAAATACTATAATAATATAAATAATATCTTATGTTACTAAAAATAATTTTATGTAATATTAAATCAATCAATTAATACAAAAAAAAAAAGAATTAAGAAAATAAACCCAAAATAAAAAAAATTAAAACTAAAAAAATATATATATTTACATTCAAAAATTCTAAAGTAAAATGGAAAAAATAATAAATAAAATCCAAAAAAAAAAATTTCATCTTTAAACTTATAAGTGAATAGTTAGTATTCAAAAAACTTAGCAATAAGTAAAGTTATTCTTTTTTTATTTATTTAACTTAACTTTTAACTTATTTGTGAATCTAAAAATACAAGGTTAGAAACCTTAAAATATTCAAAAGCTATGGTAGTAAATAAAAGAAATGTTTAGAAAGACAAAAAGTAGATATAAAAATAGAAAATAAATATTCTAAAATGTTTTATATATATAACAAATAATAAGAAAAGTATTTTTACTTAAGACTTTTAAAATCTTTATCTTAGTGAAAAAGCCAAAAAATTATATTTTTCTTCTTAAAAAATAGAGTTATTAATAATTCTTTATTATAAAATAATTATAATTATTAATTAAAAAATTATATACTAAATTAAAATTAAAAATTAAAAGTAAATCTTTATTATTTTAATAATAAAAAAATTAGCTAAATAAAAATAAATAAAATTTTAAGAAAAAAATTCATTAAATTTAATTTTTTGCTATTATATTCTTCTAATTTTTTTAGTAAGTTTACAATTTTATAATTTTAAATATAATCTATAAATCCTTTCTTTAAAAATAAGTTTTAATTATTTAAAAATTAAATTAAATAATGAATTAAAAGAATTTTTACTAAATTTAGAATTTAAAGCTTCAAATTAGTTAGTTATACTTTATTAATCAAATTTATTAGATAAGATAAATTTTGCTTTTTTAATCAGTTAAATTATTTGAATAATTGCATAATATTAAATGGGCGTTACTATGTGGCGACCTGTCGCCATGGCGACCCCTATAATTCCGGCCAAAATTAAGTGATTGGCAAAAAATTATCCTTTTTTGGAATTTTGTGTAATGTAAAACTTCGAATTTTGAGAGAAATAAAATTGCTTTTTTTGGGTTGTATAACGTTACATTGATTCCAAATAAGAAAATTCCAGCCAGCGTTATAAAATTTGCTAAAATTAGTAGTATGACGAATAACATGCCGAAAAAATTCTAAGTCCCTAGAATAAATAGTAAAAATGGAAAACTAGGGATGTGATACGGAGGTGACAAATTATTTGTATATGAAGTCACGTGACAGGGTCACCATGGCGACCGGGTCGCCAATTCCTTTTTTCCATATTAAATTATTTTATTCTTAAAAAATAAAAGTATTAAATTTTTACTAAAATCATTATATTATCACCATTTTCAAATTAGTGTGATCGGCAGTTAATTTGTAATAAATAAAAATTGATTCTCTGATTACAAAAATAAAATTATATTTTACTATATAAATTATAAATATCATTTGATCTGTATAACTCTAAGCCACCATTATATAACCTTATTAATTGTTTTTTTATTGTTTGTCTTTTTTGTTTTTGCTAAAACTTATAAACTGATTCCTAAAGCTAAAAGATTTCTAAAACTGATTCCTAGAGTCTCTAAAGATTTATAACAACTCCCTCTAAGTAATAGGTAATAACTTTTTTTTATTTTGTTAGTTTTTTTTTCATTTTTAACTATTTTTTTTTATTTNGATCTTTGGTTTTTGGGTGGAGAGTTTGGAAAGAGTAGTGCTTCTTTATTAGTTTTTCTTGTATTAGTTTTTTATTCTTTAGAGAAAAAGTTTATTTTTTTAAAAAAAAAATAATTATTTAATGGATTTTTTTATGTTTCAGCATATAAAATGAGTAGTATTTTTAATAAATTAATTATTTTTAGCTGTTTTCAGTATTTTCAGTGGCTTAATTTTAATTGATCGACAAATCAAATTATGATAATATAATTTTTGTATTTTTATAATTTATCTATTTTATCATGTGACTTAAATCTGTTTTTACTATTTATTCTAGAAATTTAGAATTTTTTTAATATAAAAATATTATTTATCATATATTATTTATTATATATTTAATTTCAGCCAAATTTTATAATACCAATTAAAATTTTTTTATTTGATTCTTAGATAATATTATATAATCCAAAAAAACAATTTTGTTTTTCTCAAAAATTAAAATTTTAAATTATACAAGATTTCTAAAAAGGAAATTTCATTAAAGATTATTTAATTTCAGCTGGAATTATAAAATCACATGATATTAGTGATATATCATTATAATAATAAATTACAAAATCTATTAATTTATTTTAATTTATTTAATTTTATAATAATTTTTTATTTAATATTAATTATTAAATATTTTATATTAAATGCAAATTACTAATTATAAAATTTTGTATTATATAAATTAGTAAATTTTAATAAATTAAAGGAGTTTACTATTTATCATTAATGATGATCATTATTAGTATTTTCAAATTTGGTAATTTCTGTAATTCTGGTTAAAATTTAAGTAATTGATAAATAATTTCCTTTTTGAAGATTTTGTATAACCAAATTTTCAATTTTGAAGAGAAATAAAATTGTTTTTTTTTTAGTTTATATAAGATATAATGTTACTTAAGTATCCATAAATAGAAATTCTAGCTAGTGTTAAAGTTTTAGCTAAAAATTAAGAAATATAATGATTAACATGTAATAAATAAACTTTTATATCTTAAAAAAATTCTAAGTTCTTAAAATAAATAGTAAAAATTGAAAACTGGAGATATGATACAGTGTAACTAAAGATATAGGATAGATTACATAAAGATTAGTAGTTAGTTATAATATTTATAGTATAAGAATTAAAGTTTACAAATATTTTATAGTTTAATTTATATTTTAAATAATTTATAGCTTAGTTTAATAACACGCAATCAGCACGTGATTAGTGTGACAAAGTAAAGTGTAACAAAGCAAAGTATGGTGTAGTAATGTGGCAAAGTAAATGATTAGCATGATTAATTATGAGTCATTGCAGATCATTTAATGGAGGAGTACAATTACATTATAAAGGGATAATTTATTATTAATAATTAATAATCATTAGAAAGAAGGAAAGATGGAAAGTTGAAGAATATAAGAAATTGAAGAAAGAAAGAAAGAAAGATAAAAACATATAGAAATAAGAGAAAGAAAGAAAGATTGAAGGAAATATGGGTGGATCCACAGCAAAAGGTGGGGCTCGAACAGTCACGTGATTTTGAGAAAATCGCAGTTAAAGTTTTTGCATGATTTCACGTGATTATTACGGATTTTTCAAAAATACTCTTTACGATCTAAAATAAAATTTTACAAGCAACCTTTTAAGAACCTTTACTTTATAAAAAATGTAATTTTATAGTTTTATTATGTAAAAGATGTAAAAAAAATTGGTTTATTATGCGAAAATTTAATTTTTATTCATTCTGAAGTTCNGGGTTTGGACAANTAATATCACNAAAGGGTAAATCTACATAGGGTGCAATTTCTTTNTATAGTTCCTCTTGTCTTTTTAAAGAAANAGGTCTAAAATTNATTGTGGGTGGTAAAATATNANTAGCATAGGAAAAAGTACGAATTGTAGCTCTTTTGTAATCTTCTTTAAGTCTATCTTTATAAAAGACAACCCCAGGATTTTGTAAAGAAAAATAAAAATGATGATACTTTGAATATTAGGTAATTTCTTAAACCTTTGAAAGTAATTTTTATAATCATAATATTGAAACCCTTCTCCATTTAAATAATGTTGAGCAATATTAAAATTATTTGTAGTAGAATGGTTGACAATTGAAATTACATCATCTATAGTGTTCACTTTACTCTTTTGATAAAGAATTTTAATCAAGCCAAAGTACTCATCACAAATAAATTTCGTATGTTCAGGTATCATAAAGTTTAATTTAACTTCATCATATATACCATGATCAATTAACTATGAATAAAAAAATAATGAGTAATTATTTTTATTTTGTCCTACACAATTGTCACATGCAACAACTAATTTCTTTTCTCCACGATTATATTTTTGAATTGCATGTAAAACCAAACTTAGTGTGCAGTTTACCCCCTTTCCTTGTTTACCATCATCAGGCATTTCACCTTCATCAATTACATAATTAGTCTGTTGGGTGTGAGGAAAATTTCCTGTATTACAAACATCAAATAAATGTACCTTTCGAGAACTTTTAAAAAATAAGGATTCTATTTGTTGTGGCGAATATGATATTTGCACATTTTGGGTTCAGTCATATGTAATATGAGCACTACCTTGAAAGGTTTTGAATAGTATTTGAGATTCGGATGAATTAGGATTATTTTTTCCATCTTCAATTGCATTTGCAATATTAGAATTATAATAATCCCGCTCTTGCTGTGCACGTTTTAAATGAGTTAAGTAATTTTCTGTAAGTTCTATTTTTTTTCATGTTGCGTAGCATACTGAATGTTCATTTTCATTGTCTCACAAGTTTTACACAAATCAGATTTTGGAGACATAAACTGAAGTGATGGCATTAAAGATTTCCAAATATTAATAAAAGTTGATTTGGCCATAACATGAGTTTCTGTTTAATACTTTTCCCTATAAGCCTGCACATAGTCATGATAAACTGAAGCATAACTGTAACTGGTTGGAAGAAATACAACTGGCATTGAAATTTCATTACAATGCCGTCCAGGTGAAGGCATACCATGTACGTTTGAATAGTTTTTTAAAAATGCATGTACATCACATGCTACATCATAATTAACCTCAATGCGATTCATATTTTTTGGGACTCTACCAGTATTACCATGTACACGTTCTTCAATCCCATATTCTCGTAAATGTTGTATGATTTTATCCAAATATTTATGACTAGTTCCAATAAGATTTTTGTACGTTATATAACAAATTAAAAGATCATTATTGTAACGATAATTAAAGCGAACAAATTTTCTATTATTTTCATTAGCCTTCCTTGTATTTTCATCTTTTTGAAAGGCCATAAGTTNTCCCATAATAACNAAATCNAANATTTTTTTATCCAAACTTTCAAATTCANTTCGACGTGCAAGAAACCGTTTATAGCCAATTTTTGTAAAACAAGGTTGATTAGATGAATGACATGAACACTTTCCCTTTTCAAAAAATTCTTTAATTTTTAATTTCAGGCGATTGTAAACTTCATCTTCAATATAATTATTAGAAATTTCCTTAAATTCAAAATTGTTTAAATAAATATTATCATCNAAATTTGAAGTATTATCATCAAAGTTTGATGCCACTTCTTCACCATCATTATTATCCGGTATAATACTGGGCTCTTTTTCATCATCAAAGTTTGAATATTCAGTAAAAAAAGTATTATTTAGTTTTTTTAAAGCAGCTAAAACTGTATCATCATTATTGAAACTAATACCATAATCCATATTTTATTAAAATGTAATTTTATGATATTTATGAAATTTACAGCAATAATACAANGACAAAAAAATTAATTTGCGGTTTTTTTTACTAAATATATCATAAAAAAAAAGATTATTCTATAATGACAAGATTGATAAGTATATGATTATCATAAAATCTCAAAAATCACATGACCATCTGAGTCTCACCTTTTGCTGTGGGTCTGCCCATATATGGAAATGAAGAAAGAATGAAAAAAATGAAGTATTACAAATAGATTAGTGAAACGTAATTAGTGAAACATCAAAATGTATAAAAGAAAAAGGATTTTCCTTTTGTAAAATTTTTAGCTTTCGAGCTCAATTAAAAAAAATATTAATATTGATTCATTAAAGGTTATTTCGAATATGCTCATTATTCGCTTGAGAATTGATTAATATTAAATTTTTAAAAGGAATGAAAATGGAATATGGAGAAATTATCCAAGTTTAATTATTTAATGTAAAGTTATTTAAATCAAGGGAAATTATCACAGTTTGCAAGTTAAAATTGAGATTATAAAAGAAAGAAAGGTATGTTAAATTTAAACCAAGCATAATATTAAACTAACACTTAATTTTAGTCTACTGACAGATGGCAAACATTGGTGACAACAGTATGATGAATTATTATAAATATAAAGTTATATAATTACTAGTAATGATCATTATTAGTGATTTATAGTAAAATTATAAATTAAAATATTAGAAAAAATCTTACTTTTAAAATATATTACATTTTAATTATTTTAATATATAAAATATTTTTATAATTTTATAATTTTTAAATAAAATTTCTTTTATTAATGTTTTTTAATAAAGTTAATTATCAATATAAATATATTATTATTAAATTATTAAATTTACTTTAATATATATATATATATTGAATATGAAAGAGCGAGCAACTCTCTCTGCTGATCTCTTACGCCCATTTTCTGAAGAAGTTTTAGAAAGAAAAGTTGCACTTTTTGGCCATTTTGTCCTAAGAAAATGGCCTTTTAGTCTTAGAAAAAGTTGCTCTACGATGCTAAAGTTAACTAGAAAGGGTTAGAAAGTTTGGAATATAGTCTTTGGCATACTAAGTTTTTCTGCAAGTCAGGTTCACGATAACTTTCAGCCACTTACGTCTTTCTCTTAAGTTGATACTTGAACAGCTGTTTGGTATTCTAAGATATGCTCTTCATGCACAAGACGGATGGATTAGACTTGTGGCTACTCCTGGTGAATCCAGGAGCAGGCCTAGCGTGGAGTTTCTTTAAAAGTAAATAATTTTTCGCAGAGTTGGCACATGGGCTTAATGCAGCAGGTAGAGGCTTTTCTGGCATATAAGTTTGGTAGAAAATTCCCTTTTTATAAATTTTATTTTCATTTTTGTTGGTGGAAAGGTGGAAGAACATCAAGATTTTTAGGCTTGTGAAGACGAATACTAAACTGGCTTTGGAATTATCGTATACCGCTATATCAAGTCTGCTAACTTTGGCTGTAGATTTGAAAGAACTATTACAGAGCGGTCCTCTAGCAGGAGATGGAAGATACTGGAATTTTGATTGACAGCTGATCATCTGTTGACCTTTATTATAATACATTCCTTAGTTTTTGTTTCACAGTGGTGATTCCTATTTTTGTCTTTTAAGGTGACATCATTAGTAGTTAAATAGAAAAATTAATAAAAAGTATAAAAGGTTCGCAAAGACGTTGGGTATAATATCGGGTGCATTAAATGGGTAGAATCAGTTTGGATGTACGAAAGCAAAACTGTTTTCTTTTTACAATATGTATATCAAGGATTAAGATTTTTTGATAGGATTAGAGAAGGTAGTCCATAAAAGTTTTGGGTAACTAGTCGTCTTGATTTACTAAAGCAAAGTAGGATGTCTCTAGGCCATAAGGAATTGGCTTATTTTGGGAAGAAATCTACCAGGACGGATGTTCAAGTAGGTCATGGATGTCATATAAGAGGGTAAGCAAAATACTGGATGATGGCCTTCAGCAGACGAGACAGTATAAGCAGTTGTCTTGATTCATCTGGAGCATCTGTTAGGATGACTTGGGACCGGTCTTGGTAGGGAAGTGATAAAGGTAGAAGTAGGTTTAATTTCTTTTCTGTATTTTAGTTTAATATTAGAGTAGTTTTCTTTCTTTTTGGATGTTAGTACTAGTAGTTGACATTCATAAATCTTCTTAAAACATTTCATACTAGTTTGAAAACCCAAGTATTGAGTTGTGGTATTCTTTATTCTGAAGGTTAGCACTAGCATCTGATCTCTATAACCATATCAATATTTTGTGCTAGTTTGAAGATCTATTATGTTGAAGGAAGATTCAGGTGAACTGGATAAAAAATATTTCTATTGAAGAGAGATTCGGGAGGACTAATTGAAAGGTTTTTATTTTGGTGTTAGTATTGGGATATGGGGGAGAATCAGAGCATATTAACTATCTAAGGAGAGTCTTGCTTCAGTTCCAACTCTGAGGACTTATGCTACGTAAGTGTGATGTGTGCAATTTTCCATTTAGTTAAAGGTTGTATATCTGAGCTATATAATTTTATTGTTATTGTAAACTATCTATGTACGCTGATTTACACCAAATAAAGTTCATGATTTAGCGCGCCTTCAAAAAAAAAAATATATTTATATATATATTAAAAAATATTTTAGTAAGAAATTTCTAAAATATATATAAAGTATTTAAATATAGATTATAGAAAAAAGTAATTTATATTCTATTATATCACGTGACTTATACTATATAATAATTTGTCACCTCTCACATCACACTGTAGTTTTCCATTTTTACTATTTATTTGGTATGATAAATACTATTTGTCATATGTTATTTATCATATGTTTAATTTTGCCCAAATTTTATAATGCTGGCCAAAGTTTTCTTATTTGGATATTAGGTAACATTATACAATCCAAAAAACAATTTTATTTCTTTCGAAAATTGATTTTGGTTTACACAAAATTTTCAAAAAGGCAATTTTATTGCTGATCATTTAATTCCAGCCAGAATTATAAATCATATGATACTGGCCATGGTGATAAATTACAAAATCCTAAATTATATAATTTTTATTATTATTTTATATTCAGATAGATTAATTTAAGTAATTATTTATTGATCTTTAGAGGATCCCGAACAATCTATGTATAGGTCAGATGAAAATTTCAAAATTTACTATGATCAATAAGCAAACTATTTTCAACTCTGCTAAGCAAACTCT
>QKYT01000308.1:26461-52031 GCA_003550305.1 Glomus cerebriforme | reverse complement strand
AATGAGCATTACCTTTTGTGGTTTAGTTAACTTTATAAAAAAAAGGGATTTGCCGAACAATTTTAAAGATTCAAAAAAAAAAAATTCCCCCATCTAAATAATTACCAAAGAAAAATATACATCAAAACACCAATTAAATTCTCTTATTACTTTCTATTATTTCGGTCTAACCCTATATTTAAAGAATAAAAAAAAAATATATGAAAAACTTTAAAACAATTAAACAATTTATTAAAAATGTCATTTTCGGTAAATCAATGGATAAAATTAGAAATTTCCTACCATAGCATTTGTAACATTAAAATCATTAAAAATCAAATATATATTTATAAGCAAAAATTGATCGGTCATTGTTAATCTTTTCCTAAAATAATTTTTTCTTTTTTTCTTTCGAAATCATTTTTTTTGAAAAGAATTTGATTTTAATAATTGGTTGAACATAAATTTTTTTTCGATATTTCGAAACATAAAAGTTCATGTGGAGCATGTGGAACATGTGGAGTATTGATGTGGAGTATGTGGAGGATTGTGCCATAATTAGCCCAATTAACGTAATTAACGCCACAATTTATAATTTTTTTTAATGTTTTGAGCTTCAAATTTGACTAGAGTTTATTCCTTGGAGGGGATATACCCATGCAATATCTCGTGATTCTAAAAACTGCTGTTGATCAAATTTACGGAGATTTTAAAAATATCATTATATTTACTTTTTATTACTTGCACTCTGTAGTCATATAGAGATAATTAATTTTATTGGTTAGACTATTAATTATTATACGAAATCGAAACCCCGATAATTTCTTTTTCTTAAAAAGTAATTCTTCGCATTGCATAGCTCTAAATGTCCTATTGTGTAGGGAGAACCGGAGAGGGGATATCGGTCTTTGACCAATTTAATACACTCCTCATTCTAAAGTAACTATAAAAGTTCAAAAAGTAAAAAATTTATGCAGTAGCATCGATCACACCTAATACAATTAAAATATTGGCTAAAAATGGTGCATATAAAAGAAAAATTTTCCAATTTCTGGTAATATTTTTGCCTAT
Organism: Glomus cerebriforme; assembly: GCA_003550305.1. Taxonomy (NCBI): domain Eukaryota; kingdom Fungi; phylum Glomeromycota; class Glomeromycetes; order Glomerales; family Glomeraceae; genus Glomus; species Glomus cerebriforme. The sequence goes on along the minus strand of QKYT01000308.1, from coordinate 50,981 downwards.
AATCCATGTGAAAACGGTCGATGACGTAAACCTAACCTTCTCAGTTCTCACATACGACAAATACAGTAAGTATGCATGATGATCGACAATATATTTTTATACCATAAAGAAAATGTCTAGATCGGTTTTGTCACTGTTGTAACCCAAACTCTACCATGTCCCAAATCAAACTTGGAAAAACCTTATATCCGAGACTTGACCATGTCCCAAACTAACCAAAATCTTAAATGGTAGTTTGAGATGTTAAATTTACTAGCTTGGTTTGTAAATTTCGGACATAGGATTGTTCCAAGTTTGGTTTGGGGTATCCCAAGTCGGATTTGGGACATGGTTACAACATCACTCTCACATTCATACCATTACCATTATATTCTCTAAAATTATTTCACTTCAATCAATTAATCAAATTCTTTTTCAGTCAGATGAAACAATGAATTTTTTATCATTCAAATCATTCAAATCATTCAAATCCTTTTTTTCTTTAAAACTTTTTTTGACAAAAATGTCACAAGTTATTCGTATTCTATCAAAATTATGATTTCAATCTGTTAATTAATGTAACTGATCCATCTGAGAATATGGTTATTATTGTTCGGTCATTCAACTTATTGTATCGGACCTATTTATTAAAGTTCCAGATACTTTTGAGGAGCCGGAATCACCATTCAAATTCGAAAATTGGAATAACCTACGGAATTGAATGAATTACAAGATTATGAGGAATTAACCAAAATTTCTTCTCGAATTAAAGGAGTAAAAGTCATTATTATTATTAGGTTAGGGGTATACCTAAATATGAACTATTTCTCCCAAATTTAATAAAACATTAAAGGTCATCATCAAGAAGTTCCTTTACAAAAAGGTCAAGTTAATGGTATTGTAGACTTTTTTCCTAAAAATAGCATTGAAAATTTTCATTATATTGTAAATTTTCTGAATTTAGATAAAGTTGTTTTGGAATCAGAAAGAGAATTGGAACTTGTTGCTCCTCCTTTTTTAGAATATTTTAAAAAGAAAAGTTGTAGAATATGGAATCTCTTTTATATTCATCCAAATAAAATTAATCGAATGTGTCAAATCCCGGATGGAGAGATAATTTCTGGGCTCTGAAAAGGATCAATTTAAAATATAAACGAAATGAATTTGTATGTAACAAATTATTACCGGAAAGAAGAATACCGATACTCAGCAAATTTTAAAGAAAGTTTTCTTAACAAATCGTTGCTGCTATGAATGAGTAATTTGGGTATTATAACGTTCAATATTTTAGCTTGTTTTTTTTTTTACAAGATTTAATTTTTGACATAATAATAAATATTTAATTCAATATTCCTATAAATTCCCCTTAAAGTTTATCCTTCCCGGAAGGATAAATTTATGTTAAATGATTATTATAGCTAACCAAACTAATATCAGTTTTATACAATAAAAACCCCATATCTTAATTGAATAAATACAAATTATTATTTTCTTGGAAGACGAAGCAATATTCTATATTAGCGTTATAACCTATTGATGTCTCACTTTAGATTGTGAAAAATTTTTTATTAATTAAATAATAAATAACATCGCTAATGGTAATAATTTCAATAAAAAATTATTTTAAAGTATAAAAAAAATGCTGCACCCTAAGATACTCCTAAGATCACAAGTGAAATATTTGTTACGGCGAATGATAAATTATTAAAGGCCATTTTTTTTATTGCCATGAAAAAAAAAATTTTTAAAAAATTATTTTCTTTAATGATTTTCTTTTTAAAAGAAAAAAAAATTACGGAGAGAGCAAAGTATCTCATTAAAAGCTTAGTATGTAAAAAGGTGTTGATAAAGATATAGAATTTATCTAATAACCAAGAAATAATTAAAATGAAATCGATCATTTACATCAACTTGGTCAATATTATATCGCATAGCACAGTATACAGTATATATCGAAATATTATATTAAGTCAAAATAGTGAATTTCAAATAATAAATTAGACAAGAAGTTAAATTATTTATTGGTTATAATAGTATAACTTAGGAAGATGATTAAAAATGAAAAAAAAGTTAGGAAATGTGACGGGAACAACATACAAGAAAATCTAATAATAAGATAATGATTGCCAATCCCAAATCAAACCGAACAAGAAAATCTTACAGTAATTTGTAACTAAAAAGTACCTCAACTATCATTATGAACAAGCGTTTTATATGTAGCAGATATTCAAATTAATTAGATTAAATAATTAAAAAAAATGAGCGAAAAAAGTCTATTTAAAAAATCCAAGTAAATTTCTTGAAATACGTTTTTTAGGGTATGGTACGAAATCCCGAAACTCAAAATCCCGAAATCCAAAATCCCGATAGGGTCAAAATCCCGACAGGTACGAAATCCCGAAAAATTGGCCCGCGTTAAGCTTTAATGCTGCCCGGAATTATAATTCGTGATTTATTAAACTTCTGAAAAAAATCCCGAAACTTAATTCCGGGCGGCATTAAACTTAATGCGGGCCAATTTCGGGATTTCGTACCTGTCGGGATGAGTTTCGGGATTTTGGACGGCACCCGTTTTTTATATGCTTATTATTCAATGTTCTTTCTTGAACCTTTGCTAATATTACATTTCGTAATATTACATTGTGTTGGATATATATCTGGATCCAACATTTTGGGTGTTGTTAATTTAGAAATTCACATATGAAATTATTAATTCCCTATTATAAAATTACCTACAGAAGTTAAAATGTCAAAATCTAACTCTATCTATATAAATCCTTGGGTTTCACTTATAAAAATTATTCTAATATCCTACGCGTTACGCACGTAATCACGTGTAACATATCATAATGTCGTAACTATGCCGATATAAATGTCGTAATGCCGTAATGTTGAAATGTCGAATTGCCGTAATTCCGTAATGCCGTAATGTCGAATTGCCGTAATTCCGTAATGCCGTAATATCGAATGGTCGTAATGCCGTAATGCCGTAATGTCGAAATGTCGAATTGCCGTAATTATGCCGTAATGTCGAATTGTCGAAATGTCGTAACTATGCCGTAATGTCGAATTGCCGTAATGCCGGAATGTCGAAATGTCGAATTGTCGAAATGTCGTAACTATGCCGTAATGTCGAATTGCCGTAATTCCGTAATGCCGTAATGCCGTAATGTCGAAATGTCGAAATGTCGAACTATGTCGAATTGCCGTAATGCCGTAACTATGCCGTAATGTCGAATTGTCGTAATGCCGGAATGTCGAATGCCATAATTCTGAATTGAATACCATGGGTAATTGAATTTATTATGGATATGGATACAAATTGTGCCTAAAATATTCAAGAACAATATAAAGGACGTGATCGCGATACTTTGAATTTGAAATAACTATCATCCTTCATTAAGAGAAATACATAAAAATTAACAATTTTAATAGAATCTGAAAATTTTACTAAAAATTTAATATAACTTTAATTAAACAATGATCGATTATTGCTTTAATGAATTTCATTAAGAAATTTTTCAGATGAGATTGTTGTAGCCCAAACGTAACCATGTTCCAAATCCGACTTGGGATATCCCAAATCAAACTTGGGACAATCCTATGTCCGAAATTTAACCATATCCCAAATAAAACTAGTAAATATTAAATGTTTAAGTCGTCTCAAACTACCATCTAAGACTGGACATGGTCAAGTTTCGGATATAAGGTTTTCCCAAGTTTGATTTGGGACATGGTAGTGTTTAGGCTACAACAAGCATTAAATATATATTACAATATTGTAAGCTATATTCTTTCACATAAAAATTTTTTTATGTTATTGTCTGATAGCGATTTGTGATTTTTTATGCTAGTCATTTATTATTAGTATCGTGTATAAAAATCTTTTAGAATATAAATAGTCAAATATACATATAAAAATACATATTATTTTGATGAAATGAATTTTTTATATTACTATAAAATTCCTCGTGACCCATTTTACAAAACATAAAATAAAATCTTCATCATTTGATATTTGATAATACATCCAAAACTTCACAGTTTCGCATGTCATTACTTTCTATACTATATAACTAATTTACAACCCTTAGTAAACTAGTGAGAGAAAAGAACCTTGTTAAAAGCTTATACCTCTTTCCAGAAATTAGGCCCTCATTAATATGAAAGTTAATTTTTTGCGAATGCAGTTTTTAGTATCTCTAAAATTTACATTTATATTCAAAAAAAAAGAAAAGGAATTCTGGGCTGTCAGATTAAGAGAAAAATAATTTAATACCATCTGAAAAATATATTTTATCGATTAATCTTGCAGTGAACCTGCTAATGAAATATGAATTTTTTAAATAAATGATAATAGGTGTCTCTTAGAGAAGGTCTTTGATATACAGAAGTATTCGAAATTTAAATCATGAATAACAACTCGAAAATTTATTGGATAATCTCCAGTAAAGATAACCATACAAGCTCGATCTTAAATTAAATATATTACCGTAATAAACAAGTTGAAAAATTAATAAATATAGCTTCACAAATATAATTAAACGTTATTTCAAATTCAAATTTGAATTCACCTTTGTACTTACAAATTATTTATATTTGGTGAATTAGGTTTAGGTCATGCCGAAATTACGGCATATTACACTAATTCAATATTACACAGCTGTATTGCTAATTTTAATATAAAAATTTGAATCAAATTCTGGTATAATATAATTCACAATTACACAATCGTTACACCCCATGTATAGATTTGAAACCACTAGATAGCATTTCGTTAAAGAATTTTGCTTAAAAAAAAAAAGAGATACTTCAAAAATCTTCCCTAAGTAATATGCGTTAGTTTAGTAATATAAACTTATGTTCTCTAATTTATGATAGTCTCTCTTCCTAGATTTTTTTTTTTGTTCGGTTTCTTCTCAATAGGACAGTTACAGTAGTAACATAACTATATTAGATACAAGATTGTATGATTAGGCTCGTTATAATCACGTGAAACTTGGGCGAACTTTTGAATTCTAAGATTAGAGAACTAAATATACAATACCTTTTGTATAGGACGTAAAAGTTCAAAAAATTTTTAAGGAGACAATAACTACTACAATAACTATACTGTGCCATCTGGATTAATAATTGGATAAACATAGTCATTACTTATCTGAATATGTTATTTATAAAAATCAGTCATCGGTTTTTGTTTCACAAAAATATTATTGGTCATTGTTAAAGTCTTTGTTTGTTGATTATGTCTAACGTTACTGACTTTCTTTTCTAGCTGAGTCAGACTATTTACATGACGTATATACTCGGCCGAGTTTAGGCCCATGCCGTAATTAAAATACAATTGGTGCTTCAAATTCAAATGACGGACATGTTCGGCCGAGTTCCGTTCTTTGTAATTAACTGAATGGGAAATAAAGAAACCGTGCTGGTTGCCTGGTTCATGTGTTTCCTTACTTTTTCTAATTTGAAATATGCGGGTTCTCATATAATCATTGACGAAATGACCTATTGTAAACTTACTTACCATGCTTTTTCATAAGCTTGTACAAGTTTGCAGTACCTGCGGGAACCTGCGTAAAATTCAGGACGTATGTTAACCTAAAAAGGTTTTTTTTGTTCAATTTTCAAAATTTCACTTTCCACTTTAATTTAGACATCATATTCGGAATTAAAAATTTGAAATACATACCGATTTGTATAACATTTTATAATTTACAGACGTAACTAAATTAAGTCATATAAAGATTTTAACTCGTGCCATGAGTTAAATTATATATAATAACGCAAATAAAAAAACAAAATATTAAAATAAATATATGACGCAATATTACTTACGAGTGAAACATTTTATTTTAAAGATCAGATGATCTCATCTGTCAAATCATTTATAAATAAGGCTTACTTGTGTACCATCGTCGGTCAAAAAATTATCATCCTTTCAGTTTTCATTGTCTTCATTTTTAAAAAAAAATTTTTTCTAGGTATGATATATAGATTTTAAAAATTATCTTTATATAAATTTTTTCTTTTTTGATACTATTATAATTTACAAGTTTACTAATTATTATAAATTCTTATTAATGATCATTACAGTGACTAATTTGTAAGTATTATATATTTATTGGCGCAGCATCAACAGATACGCAAGAAAAGAAATGTTAACGTGTTCCTTTTTAAATTATCAATCATCCAAGTTTCTAACTAAGAAAAATATATTTCTCATCAAATTATCTAGTTCTGGCGGAAATAGTCGTTATGTCACAAGAATCAAAAGAGGATTATTCAATGTTTAATCGTCAAGATGAAACTTCTTTTGAAGATTATGACATGGAAAGGGAACGTTTACCATCATCCCTAAACTCTACATTTGTAGGTGAAATGAGTACACTCGGTTTATTATCTTCACAAGAGAATGATCTTTTCGATGATCCTAAAGTAACAGCCAATCAACAACCTCCTACTAATGTCAAATTAAGTGACGCTACTCCTCATGTTGTCGGTTCAAGAGTTTCTTCGTTCTCTGTATTGTCTAAATCTACAAATGATCGTAAAAATAAAAAAGCTATTTATGAATTTGTAGTACCAAATAATAAAACCAAATCTGGTGATACAACAAAAAAGCAACATAAATCGCGTAAAAATGCTGATAATGTTGCAATAAATGCTTCAAAATCAAAATTATTACCAAATTTGTCACAATTAAAGTCAACTTCGATAGTACAGCGAACGGAAAACGTATCTAAACCAAAGCGCGGAAGGAAAAAGAATGATGATAGTAAAAACCCTAAAAATTTACCACAATCTAACGAAGGAATATTTTCAAATTTGAGAATTTTATTTATACCGAATAATATTGATAAACTCCGCCTGAATTTAATGAAATCAAAAGTTATGGATAAAGGGGGAATCATAGAAGAAAATTTTCAAACTGACAGAAATGTTACACATATTATAACAGAATTAAGTGGAAAACAATTGTTAACGACATTAGGGATTTTAGGCATTCGAAAATTAAAATGTTTTGAGGTAAAATATAAAATTTTATTATCATAAATAAAACTATAAAGATTAACCTCTTGAAAAATTGTAGAACATTGCAATCATTAAGCCAGATTGGATCTCCGAGTCAATTATGGTAAATTTAAGTTATTATATAGCCAAATTAATAATTATAAAAAATAATTTCCTTTTTTTGAATAATGTATGATTTCATTTCATAGTACGGAAAACTTAGGGATGTTAAAACTTTTGCAGTTTCATTAACAGAAGAATCCAATAACACAAATGTTGCTTCAAGTCCGCAAAATTTGAAAAGACCTTATGATGCTGAAAAGCAAGAAAAAAATATGACCAATTTAGAAAACCATGAAGTTTCCGAATCACCCGACAAGAAAAGACGTACATTTTCACCACCATTAAATTTAGATTTGAAGATTATAAAAGAAGATAATTCATCTTTAGAATCAAACATAAATAATGATACAACCTTTACAGACTCTAACAACAATGATACTTCTGGTAATATAAATAGTGATGATCCACTGTCGGAAATGATTGCAGAAACAAAACGACTTGTAGAAGCTGTTAGTAAAAAAGATTTTATTTACTTTAAAAGTCTAGAAAATAAATTTTTAAAATTCTTTTTTTTTAAAAAAATTTAGGGACTTTATCCCGATGACGAAGAGGATGGGAGTGAAAATACGCAAAGCAGCACTCCAGTTTCGGATTTAAATGAAGAAATTGAGAATTTAAATGAGGAAGCGACATCAGATTTAAATAACTCTGAAACGAATTCTGATGAACTTGAACACACTGATAATAACATCGAATCTTCGTCTGTTAAACCGAAGGTTATTATTTGATTTTATTAATTTATTATTTAAGGATTATTTATTTATTTTTATAACAAAAATTAGAATTTCCGAGGACAAAATTCCTTTGCGTGTATGCAAAGCCATAATTATGGGGAAACTAATAGTAATCCAAACAAATTAATAATCGAAAAGGTAAATTTTATTTACTAAAAACATGACATTTTATAAATTAGAGAAATTATTTTTAAGATATCCTTTTTAACAAAAGCTGCAAGTATTATTGGATCACTATACTCGAATGAAAGATGAATGGAGGATTCTCAGTTATCGCAAAGCAATCTCTGCAATCAAAAAACATATGAAACCAATCACTTCATACGAAGAGGCCAAAAAAATTCCTGGAATAGGACTACGCACTGCCGAGAAAGTATGAAATGTTTATTTAGATTAAATTTTGAAAAAAAATTGTGCTAATTTATTTGTTTTGTAGATTGTAGAGATAATTGATACTGGAAATTTAAAAAGGATAAATAGTATCTCGGAAGGTGATGACATAATCAAAAAATTTGGCGACGTTTATGGTGGGTTAAAATTTCTATAAAATTTAGTATTGATTTTACTATTTTATTTTTAGTAATTCTTACTGTTCAATAGGTGTTGGACCAACAATCGCTATGAAATGGTACGCAAAAGGACATAGAACCTTTGAAGATGTACTAAAAAGTGAAAAATTAACTCGTAATCAAATAACTGGCATATTGTACTTTGATGTAAGTTGCTTATTTCACATTTTTATCATCGTAAATATATATGAAGTTTCTAATTTATTTTAATTTCATAGGATTTACAAAAAAGAATACCAAGGGATGAGGTAACAAAGATATCAGAATGGGTAACATGTGCTGCACTTTCAATAGATCCTAAGCTAGAGTGTATTACAGGAGGATCTTATAGAAGGGGAAGTCCAGACTGCGGAGATATTGATATAATGATTACAAGGAACGATTCCGACGGAACGACCCATCTCGGTAATTATTCGTATTTGAAATCTCAGCGATCGTTAATTTTTTTTTTAAAATTAATACCTTCTAAATAAATTATTTAGGTGTTTTGACAAAGTTGATTGAAATCCTACGTAATCAAGGATTCTTAACACATGAATTAGTGCAACATAATGGAGAAAGTCTTTCCGCAAAATTCATGGGAATTTGTAAACTACCCGAAGGAATACATAGACGTTTAGGTTTATAATTGTTTTACAGCCTTTATTTTTTATATTTATGTTATATTATGTTATCTGACTTACCAATATATCTCATTTTCATAATAGATTTATTTATGGTACCATATAATGAAATGGGTGCAGCATTACTATCTTATACTGGTAACGATATATTCAATAGAAGTATGAGATTATTGGCTCGAAAAAAGAAAATGTGCCTAAATCAACATGGATTATTTACAAATGTTTCGCGTGGATATGGTGGAGTCAAATATTCTAAAGGCACAATAATTGCTCAAAGAACCGAAAAAGAAATGTTTGACGCGTTAGGAGTTCCATGGCGGTAATTATTGCGTTTTCAAAATCGATTTATTATATTGTTTCATGTTCAATTCTAACCTTGTTTGTTTCAATTTTATCGCTAGTCCACCAAATGAAAGAAACTGTTGAGAAACTATTAATTGATATAAAATAAATATTTTTAGCGTTTACATATATTTTATCTAAGGAATTAATTATAACGTTTTCTCTTATAAATTAGTAACTTATGTTTATTATTAAGTCATACTCACAAATCGTTTAAAAATTGTTTCTTGCTGCGGTGGGTTCATACCTTATAAAATTATCTTTAATGGAAATACTATTAGGAATTTTAGCTTTTTTAGGAAGAGTAATAAACTAATAAATACTTGGATATTTTTCATTTGTTATAATTACCGTGATCGACATGTATGCGCAACAAATCAGAGTACACTACGTTTGATATTAAAAATTATAAAAAAAGCACAAAATCCTTCGACTTTACTCGAACACCATGTTAGCGAAAATACTTACGAAAAAATTATTATATGTTTCTTTTACCAGTTTATTTTTAGTTCTTTTCTTATTTCTTTTTGCTTTTTCTCTAGAAACAAATAATGAAATATGTAACGAAAACGAATGTTTTCCAAGAGTATTTGTCGCAACAGAAGAATTTCAAGAAGTACGTGAAGGACAAGAAATACCTCCAGGTATTAATAATTTGTTGAATCAATTAGTCTATTTAAATTTTATTTATTTACTTAATTTTTTTTTCTCGAATTTATTAGGATTGCATGTTAAGATAGACTTTAATACTGGAAAGAAACATGCAAAAATACTTGATCCAAATGATCATGAATCTTCGGAAGTAATAATTATTAATGAAGATGGTGATCCAATAGACCAAGAAGAAATTGAACCTGGTCATAAAATAATAGGAGATACTTCTGATGGATCAAAAGAAAACAAAGGTCCCAGTTTAAATTTTCATCAAGATTCTAAAGATAATTTCTCACTACCGATTATTACATCAAGACATAAAGAAAATATCCGTATTCCAAGCTCAGATCATATCCAATTTGAACTTTATATCTCACAATTACAAAATTCTTCGTCTTTACAAGTTTTAGTTTCAGCTTTAGATGGATTAGAAGATCTCGTTCATGAATTAGATTTTGGAATTAAATTAGCTAAAGGTCAAGGTATAATATCCATACTTTCACTTTTAGATCATGATTCAGCTCAAATAAAGAAAAAAGCAGCAATTGTTATTGGAACTGCAATGCAGGTAAAGACAAAGATATCACAAATTCTTTTTTTTTATATTTTAATTAAAATTCTGATTCAAGACGTTATGTATGCATATTTTGCTAGAACAATCCTACAGCACAAGATGATGTAAAGCATTTGAGAATTGTATCTCGACTTTTAGATCGCTTATCAAATGAAACTGATGTGAAAGTTTCAATCCGACTTATATATGCGTTATCGAGTATTGTGCGTGGAAACCAAAATGCGATTCAATCAATCAAAGATAATAATGGATTACAACGTCTTTCAGTTTTGTATGGAAATAGATCAAATAATGAATTTCGTGCAAAGTGCGCCTTATTCGTGACAGATTTCATAGATCCAAATATGATAGAAATCGGACAAAATACTGTCTTTTTTGAACAAGATCAATATGATGTTACTATCGATCCAATAACGGACATTATAGAAGTATGGTGTAAACAATTCCAAGACACTTTATTTGATGATAAAGGAAATTCAAATGAAGTTGACTTTGATTCGAAAGAAAAAATACTTAGAGGAATTTCAATGATAAAAAGTCAATATTCTAGTTCGTGCACATCACAAAGTGGATTTAAGAAATGGTTAATTAGAGAAGGAGTTGTAACAATAGGAGAAGATTATTTAGAAGATTATTTTAGATTAATTGATCAAGTTCAAACTCAATTTGGATTTTGATTTATCGAAAAAAAATTATTATTTTTTTTTCACAAAAAATATTGCATATAAAAAACTTTATAATTAATTTTACATCTTCCATAATAATAACTGTACAACGAATAAAAAATTTGGTTCGATCAGATCATTTTATTTGTACATGTTTCGTAGCGAACATAAATTACATACAAATTTGTGAAATGTACTGTATATATGTTATTAATTTTGTAATTTGATTTTATTTATTTTATTGAATATTATTACACAATAATTAGCGGAATTTAAATGTACACCTAATATTTCTTATGCTGATCGATATCATATTTATTTATTTTGGTATACGAGGATAATTATACTGATTGTTATTGAACGACCCGTTCAATAACGTGCACGTTTCTATTCGTGAGTAGCAAATTGTTCTTCATCATACGTAGAACACCTGGTGAGCACCATATAATGCAAGTTATCAAAAATATTTTTCTCTTCCGTTTTACTTAGTCTCTGATCTCTCCAATCTCTGTTTGAATCGAATTAAATTGTACTACGCTACAATGAATTTGATTTTTTTAACGGGTTATCAGTAAATGAATTTAATGAATTAAACTCTAAATATCTATTATTCATTATTCGTCAGTATTATGTTTTAGTTTATTTTTTTTAAAATAAAAGAATTAATTGATTAATTGAAAATTAATCCATTAATTAAAAAAAAAATAATTTATTATAAAAGAATCAAATCCTATTGCTACATAGGAAACCGGGGGGTCTAGCTCAGATGGTAGAGCGCTCGCTTAGCAAGCTTATAAAGCCTGTAATGCGAGAGGTACTGAGATCGATACTCAGGTCCTCCAATTCTTTTTCCTTTTTTTCTATTTTTAAATCAATAGTCACATGATAAAAGCATCACGTGAATGACACTGATCAAAGTTTTGCTTTAGATCCAAAAGAGATTTTTTATTTTATTCTATGGAATTTTTATTTGATACTTGTACATTATTTTTTTTCACTCACATTTGAATTTTTTTTAATATCCTTTTTAAGGTTTCTTTTTAATCATAATTTCAATATTTCTACGCTGATAGAGATGAGAGTCAGAGGGGCAAGCAGGGGAACAATATGATTCTCGTTGACTCTCATCTCGTTGAATATATACTGTCTAAAAATATATAATAATAAGGTACTATAAATTTTAAAAATTGATATATCACTAATTTTAATGCACAAACTCTTTTTAAAACTTTACAAGTTTATTTTTTGTTCTATTCATCCGACTAATAGTTGTCGTTATTTCTTGCATCATTTTATAGGTAAACAAATCATGTTAAATACTTTTTAAATAGCACTATGCTTTCTTTGGATATTTTTTTAAAAAAAAAATTCGGTAAATATTATAATATTTATATATGTATATAAAAGAAAAATCACTATAATAATAATAATTTGAGAGTCAACTATGGAATGGTTCGATTCACTATTGTTTTTAAAAAAAAAAAATTAATTAGATATGTTTATATAAAAGTTTACAAAAATAAATTTAATTTCGTTATACTTACAATAAAATTTCAGATTTCTTCCAAAATTTCTATGGCATCTGATCGAATTCCATGTTGATAATGTTAATATAATCCAAGATATTACAGCTTTATATAAAAATTAGAATTAATATGATTAAAATAATTTCTTTGAGATGAAATAATATAAAATTTAATAATAAATACCTAAACAAAAAATTGTGATAAAGTAATCATTTTGAAAACATTGTGATATTGAATTACTATTATTTATACAATAATAAGTAGTAAAATAATAAATGAAAATTCCTTGTATATTATCTCCGATATATATAAGATACATCATAATATTGGATTCATCTTTAACCTAAAATAAAAAGTTATAACAATAAATTGAGTAAAAAAATAAAACAATAATTATTTAATTTAATTTATAACTTACTCCTTTGATCATAAATATTGAATATAATAAACAAATCATATTAAATGGTAAAAGGTAATAATCCGGTTGGTATGATGTCTCATTTTTTATTAATGATATTAAATAATAAGTTATCCATGATTCTATCACCATTAACTTTGCATGTAATAGAGGAAATTGATATTGGTATATAGAATACATTTCTTTATATATTAAAAAAAAAAATTATTAGTTAATAAAAATAAAATAATCAAATTAAAAGGAATATAAGTATCCTAATTACTTTTCAACTCTTTGTCCTTAGATAATCGATATTCATGTACCATAGGCCATATTCTAAATAAAATAAATGTTACATTTTTGTTGTGCGTCAGATGATAACCGTTATTAAGGCATTATCCAAATTTGTCCATAATTTAGATCGACATCTTACAACACGTACAGCATCAATATTTATATTATACATTACACAATATAACATTTACCTCCTTTTCCATAATAAATATAGGCATAGACTATAGAGAAGTAAAGAAATTCCGCTAATGAAAAATGCTGGGGAATCTGACAAACGACAAACATCGGTACAATTATAAAAGAAAGTTACTCCGGTGCATATTAGAAACGCATGAACATTAAAAACAATTCCATGAAGTATAGTTCTTTTTCTGAACTATTCAAAGAAAAAAAAAAATGTTAAATACGCAATTTAAAAATGGTAGACAGATTATTAACAAAAATTATAATAATTTTACCGTAAATATTCCTGAAACAAGAGAAATTATTGGATATATTAAAATGTGAAGAAATTTAAAATTATTCAAGAATTTTTTTACGATTAAAAAAGAAAACAATGAAAATAATAATAATAAATATATTATCATATTAACGAAAAAAATATTTAAAAAAAATTTTTCTAAGTGGCAAAGTTTTTCGTAATAATTTTTGAATTTTACGTAAAAGAATGTAATGGTGTTCATTTTCTTCTCTCTTTTTTTTTTATATTTTTATAAAATATATATAATTACAGTATATACAGTATTTGTTTATTTAATTTGTTTATTTATGTGAAATATGTTTTCTAGTAAGAAATTTCAGGATCGTTAAGAATTAATCAAATGTTGCTTCTCAAATTCTTAATATTTTTAAAATATAATTTTTTTTCGTACATAGGCCTTAATTATATAAGTAATTTATAAATATTTAAATATTTTAAACAAAGATTAGACCTATTTATAATCGCCTTGTTTTATTTTACATTGGTACTTTCATGTTTTACGGCCCGAATTCAATAAAGAAACACAAAGAAACGTCATTTCGATCTCGGTCTAAAAGATAATTAATTGCCAAATATGGAACAAATAACGTTTAAAAACAGTTTAATTATCAATTTTCAATTTGTGTACAATGGTAAATTGTCATGATCATATGACATGGTACGAATGACAGCAAAATTTAACTTAAAACAGTTTATGCACGTATAAATGGACACCTTATTTTAGTAAACTTAAGTACCTAACATTATTACAAAAAAAAAGTAGAAATCAAAGATAACCAGACCACTCCGGCTAAATTACCACATTTTATACATTTATTTATTTTCTGGATTTTAAAGATTTTATGCCATTTTTATTTCTGGTTTTGTGACTAATGTATTCAATAAAATTTTACAATTTGCTCTCACGACATAAAATATACACTATTATTCATCATTCATTTTTGAAAATCAAATTATTTATGAATCGTGAAATACGACTATTTAATCAAAAGAACACAAAATATTTTTTTTTGCTGCGGAAATTTAATCATCTTTATTATTAAACCACGGAAGGAATCAAGGAAAAATTACATATTAATAAAAGGAATTATTAGATTAAAAATTTTACCATCATATGTTTATTATAAAATTTTAAACGCAAGAAGTATAAAAGTTTTCATGAATTTCATTTTGGTTAGTTTCTAAAGAATGATCCCATGATAACAGGATTCTTTTATATAGACAACAATTGATAAATGTTACGTTCTCTTGTTTTTGGCGTACGTTCTTTTTTTTTTTTTTTTTTGTGCATTAATTCCAACTTTAATATCTTCTTTATCATCTAACATGACCTTGCAAATGATGCTGATATTGCGGACTATGATACGATCGGCGAACTTAAAGCCAAGCTCATCATAGGAATCTCTGAATAAGTGCATCCCAAAAAGGAGATACATCCTATGCAAGTATGCATCAACTGAGAAGTCACATATTCATGCTAGGGGAAATATGTAAAAGTACTCTTATTCATACTAATCTGGTTAAGTTTTTTTTAACTTCTAAGTCTGTTTTCACGACTTTTTAAGATAAGATAGAAAAAAAAGAGAGTCAGAAAAAATTTGCAAGCCTTTTCTTCTGGTATGAAAATGTGCAGTTCAACTATATTTGTTATACAATTCTGATGCTTTTTTTCTTATTGTGTGTAAAGTGAAAAAGACAAAAGAATAAAAGTAAATATAGAGTTTGTTAAACTGCAACGAACAAGGAGAACAAAAGGAATGAGTATTTATATCAAATTTTTGCGTAACTCATTAATAACTCATCGGTATACACTATATACTGTACACTATATGATTTATATCATATGAGACATAGTAGTATTTTTGGTGTATGCTTTTTAAACAAAAATAATATGACTAATTTTGCTTGTGTGAAATAATTTCTTTTATGTCAATACAAGTTTATGACATAATCTGACATAATTCAAGAAAAATAATTCTAGCAATACGTTTAAAAAATGCCTTATCTCTCATAGTAAATTTGCTTTGAATTGTCCGATATTGTTTGAGTCATTTAATAATTAATTATATGATATATATGATTATATGACGTATTTTTTAACATTACAGACAATTTTTGACTCATATGACTCATATTTACAAAGAATAAATTTCTACCACATTTTTACTTACAGAATTTCCCACAACAACACGTGCGCATGCTATGCGTAAGAAGATAAATCTATTTTAGATCATTTGACATAATATTTTTCGTAATTTTCCTTATTTCCACTAATAATAAAAAACTGGGAAGAAGATTGATTATTTTTAATGATCTTTTTTATTTCATATCCGTATTTAAATTTGAAAATTTTGAAATTATAGATTAATTTTAACCTTTAATTGTTGCAAATTATCGTGGTTATTATGATTATTGACCTACAATAATTTCAAAACTTAATTAGACAGAAATAAATTCATGAATTAAATGGCAAGGAAATGTAAAATTTGATTATTTATTTTACTTAATAAAAATATTTTAACATGATAAATAATTAAAAAGTTTTTTAAGAACTTTTTGCGTAATTTTTTAAAACTTAGTTCTTTTTCATGGATTTGATATAGAATTTTTTTACATAAAATAAATCTGTTTAGCATAATCAAACTTAGGAAAATCTTATACCCGAAACCAAACCCAACCTAGTCTTGGTAGTTTGACAACATTAACGTTTGGTTCCACCAGATCTACCGATGTCCATTTTTTTTTGATAACCAATGCATACAGTACATTAATTAACTATGCATAA
Source organism: Glomus cerebriforme (assembly GCA_003550305.1). Taxonomy (NCBI): domain Eukaryota; kingdom Fungi; phylum Glomeromycota; class Glomeromycetes; order Glomerales; family Glomeraceae; genus Glomus; species Glomus cerebriforme. The sequence goes on along the minus strand of QKYT01000308.1, from coordinate 34,221 downwards.
AAATTAAAAGTTGACTTTAATTATTTAAAACATAATAAAGTCGGTTCATTAAAATGTTTAAATATACGTACTGCTAAATAAGAAATTAAATATTTACTCCAAGCATTAACTATAGCGAAATGAAATAATTAAATTTTTGTACGCTTTATTTCATTGGATAACAATTCTCCGATAAGTTTTTTTACAGCAGTAGCATTGGAACCCTCTTTCCCGCCTTCCTTCTTGGCCTGTTATCGGATGTTCTGTCTCCAGACTCAGTCCAGAGATATCTTTATTATCCGGTTTTTACTACTAGAATCGGAACTATCAGGCTGACTAAAAGATGTTTCTCGATGCAAATTTTATGAAAAGTAAGTGTGGTGAAAGTCTTGAGAATGTGAAAAAATTTCCTTTATTGCATTCTGAGCATGAGCTTAATTCCGGAATTTTCAATAATTTTTTTTTATTAAACTATAACATAATTTTTATTTTTATTGAGGCTAAAAGATCCGATATTTTTTATGAATTAAATATTTTTCCTTTTTAATTATTAACTTAAACAACCTTTGATGTATAACGAAGTAAAACAAACCTGGCTACCCTTGATTATCGACAAGTTTTCTTGTGAAATTTTCTGATTCGTCAAGAATAACGAATGGACAATATTAATTAATTGTTTTGCCGATTGTGCGAATGTTTATTGTTTCACTGTTACAAATAAAAAAAAAATGGAAATATATTTGTTGATTATAACTAGAATAAAACCAAATATGTTTATTAAACTATAACAAATTTAGTGAAACAATGTTTAATTGAGGCTGAATGGTATCGGGCAATTTTACCGAAGTCCGTTGTTGAACCTTTATTACCGATACCAAAATATTGTATTAAAAAGTCACTTGCATTTTGCCAAAACTGAAGGATATTTTTCCGAAAGGACATTTGGTCGAATATTTTTTATTTTTTTTAATTTACTTTATATATATATTTTTTTTGATTTATTTAATGTTTTTTTCATTTATACTTATACCTATAACCTGAGTCTCTCGAATATAATGTTCAAAAAACAATAATTATATTTAAAAATTAATAATAAACACACATTTATTTATTTTATTAAAAAAAATTAATTTTCGGTAAAATGGTCTTCGGACTCCGGAAAAATACTTACTTTACTGGAAAAATGGCTATGGTCAAGTGATTTTCGGTAATACGACATTTGGTAAAATATCTTCAGTGATACAAGTTCGAAAACGGACTTCGGCAGAGTAGACTTCGGTAAAATGTAAAATATTTTTAAATATTTCATACGAATCAATATTTTTCCTTTTTAATTAAATAACTTTTGATTTAAAACGAAGTAAACAAATCTGACAATATTGATTAATTGTTTCACTAATTGTACGAAAATAAACGAATGTTTATTGGTTCAATGATTATGCAAAAATGAAATAAACTCCATTGCTTTGATTTAAAATGGAAATGCTCGTTCGTGTTATTTAACAATAAATTAATTTTTTTTTTTTTTTATAAAATACCGTGTCTCGTATCTATAAGCCTAAAACAAGAAATGCCATGAAAGATATAGATGGATCATCTATTAACTTTTTTTTAAAAAAATATAAAGACAGTAGTAATCAAAAGCCTAATGCACAATCATCTAGTTTTTATTCTTAAAAATGGATGATATCGAAAAACAGCAGCAGCAACAACAAACAACAAAAAAACCAACACCTGAAGTCGAAAACGTAAGGTTGACTAAAATTATGAAGAAATATAAGTATTTGAAACAATGGACTAATCGATATTTGCTTACGATCTTAATTATTTCCGTTGCCGCCATCATCATTGGAGGGGGTGTTCTATATTTGTCTAATGATACAAATCCTTATGGTACAAATCATACGAATAAAAAAAATGTTGATAATAAGAGCAAAACTAATGAAACTAATTCGTTTTCTGGTAAGAACAAAATCATTATTTTCTAAAAAAATTATAATTAAACAAATCATTTGATAAATTTATAAAAAAATTTTTAGGGAAAGTATTAGCTTCTGTAACCGGACTCTTGACTAATGGTACTTTATTTTCAACTTTATTATCAGTCATAAAAAATAAATTAAGTAAAGATAAGGATGATGTATTTTTTGTTGTGAAAAAGTTCGAAAGCCCAAATAAGATCTATAATGATGTATTTTTTGATGAAAATAATGAAAACGAATTGAAAGAGAACAAAAAACGAAATAATAATGTATTTTTTGTTGAAAACAATGACAACGATGTGAATGAGTTTGACATGAAAGAGATTGAAAAGCGAAATAAGAAATTACGGTCGGTGAGAAATAAATACCTCGTGATCTCTATAGTTGGCGCTCTCCTTCTCATTATTTACACTATTATTCTCTTAAAAGCTATTTTTTATGAGAGTGAAAATATAGAGGATTGGCTACCTGACGATTGTCTGAAATTTACGGATTGTTTTGAATTTATGAAATCTCAGAACTTAACGATTGGAAATTTTGAAATAGTTTGTAACATAACGACAACTACAGAAGTAACTAATAAATTAACCATCTGTCAAAACGAAATATTTGGTTGTAATGGGGCGAAAAGTATTAATTTACTAGAAGAAAATAATACCAACCTAGTTAATTCTTATTTTGGCGAATGTTACGGTTACGCATCTTACACTGATTATGGCAGCAGAGAATTTGCTTTGATCATTATGTTAGTTGGATTCTGCGGTGTGATACATTATTTATGTATAATTCCTATTTTTTATAGTCCAAGAGGGTTAAAGTTAGGGTTAATATCGGTGTTTATCCCGATCATATTATTTAATTTATTCATTGTGGGTCTTGTTCCGGGTTGTTGTTGCCTGAAGGTTGATGATTATGATGAGATTCAATGTTGTATAAATATTAGAGTTTCTCGTATCGTTTTTACCATCGATGAAGAGGATTGTTTAAAGGATCTTAAAAGAAAAAGAAAAGGTGATATTGAAATTAAAAAAAAGAATGAACCATAAAAAAATATATACCGATTATTAATTATTATAATAAATTATTTATTTTTTATTATTGCTATTATTGAATATAATATTTTCAAGTTCTTGTCATAAATTTTTTTATCGCAATCAGATAAAGTTTTTTATTTGCAATATATAAAATGCGGAACTAATCAACTAAACCGTGATATATGACACTTTTATACATATAACTTTGATGTATTATTACTCTCTTTTTTCGAGCTCTTTGCTCCTTTTTGCCGGCTCATCCAACAATATCCTCTACCACCCGCTTCATATTATGTTTTCTTTTTAGCAATGGCCTTAGTGAGGCTGATATGCATGGTATTCGATTTCAATTGTACAAGAATTCTTTCTGGCTTAGAAGAGAAAGTACCACTCTGTGGTTGTGGTGATGATTCCATAAAGATAGTCTTGAAAACATTATCAGTTTTTCATTTTCTTTAATTAGTTTGGTAGGTACTTTCACATTGACATTCTGTGGAACGAAAAACAGTTAACTTAAACGAAACAAACAACACTGAGCGAAACAAACATAATAACCTGAGCGAACCCGATAGCAATTTGATGTTGTTTCCACCCACTGATGATGCAAATTAACTCTAATTGAATAATCAACAAAGGTTAAAAAATTCGGAATGATTAAACCCGGTAATAAAATATCTAATTTAAATCTCTGAAAATCCGCAAATTCACAATTGCTTAATTGCGTGCCATCCTTAACTAAGATTTTATTTTGTTGTTTGATAATCGAATAACTAATACTATTTTGTTCATTTATAAAGAAATTCACAACCTCGACAAAGTTTTACCACATTCTATTGAAGGCATAAGACTTAGGTTAAGCAATATGGGACAGTTGTTAAATTAACGAATCAATTGGTTGTGAATATACTTTGGCAATACTCCATAAATGTGTCCATATTGTCAAACATCTTACCGGGGAAGTTTCTCCAACCAAGTTGTTGAAAAAAGTACGGGCGGTTTATGATTCGATTAACCGGTTATATTACTGTAAACACAAAATTATCAATTATAATATGTACTTTACGACATAACAATTCAATTAACTTCATTACATAAGCTTTATTTATTAATAATATTATTAATATTGACGAGATAAATTCATTTTAAGTTACTTTACTCTTTTACTTTATAATATGAAAAAACAAAGATGATAACAATACGTCTTCTGTATTAGACACTGAATCTAAAATTTAAACAATTCAAATTAAATTTTGCATATTTTTCTGAATTATCTGATGTATTACATGTATAACGATAACGAAAGTTTTCCTGTGAAATTTTCTGATTCGTAAATGGACAATATTAATTAATTGTTTTGCCGATTGTGCGAATGTTTATTGTTTCACTGAATTTCAAATAAAAGAAATGGAAATATATTTGTTGATTATAACAAGAATAAAACCAAATATGTTTATTAAACTATAGCAATTTAGTGAAACAATGCTTGTCGCAGATACCAAAAATGTCGTATTACCAAAAGTCACTTGCATTTTGAAAGGATATTTTTATTTTTAATTTACTTTATTAATATATATATATACATATAACCTAAGTCATTCGAATATAATATTAAGAAACAATAATTATATAATAAACACATTTAAAGAAGTTAATTTTCGGTGAAATGGACTTTAGATTCCGAGAAAAATGGCATTTTGGTCAAGTGGCTTTCGGTAATACGACATTTGGTAAAATATCTTCAGTGATACAAGTTCGAAAACGGACTTCGGCAGAGTAGACTTCGGTAAAATGTAGAATATTTTTACATATTACATATGAATCAATATTTTTCCTTTTTAATTAAATAACTTTTGATGTAAAACGAAGTAAACAAATCTAGCTACCCCTGATTATCGAAGTGAAATTTTCTGATTCAAAAACAATAATGAATGGACAATATTGATCAATAGTTTCACTAATTGTGCGAAAATTAACGAATGTTTATTGGTTAAAAATGAAATAAACTCCATTGTTTTGATTTAAAATGGAAATGTTCGTGTTTTTTTATATTTAGTTTCAAGTTTTTTTTGTAACATACCGTATCTATAAGCTTAAACAAGAAAGATAGATGGATCATCTTTTTTCTTTTTTTTTTTTTTAATAAAAAGGCAGTAATCGAGAGTTTAAGGGAAATTAACTAGTTTTTTATTCTTAAAAATGGATGATATCGAAAAACAGCAGCAGCAACAACAAACAACAAAAAAACCAACACCTGAAGTCGAAAACGTAAGGTTGACTAAAATTATGAAGAAATACAAGTATTTGAAACAGTGGGCTAATCGATATTTGCTTATGATCTTAATTATTTCTGTTGCCGCCATCATTATCGGAGTCGGTATTATATTGTCATCTGATAATATAAACTTTGATTACTTTGATTCTCTTAGTTCTAACAATAAGAGTGATTCTAATAACTCTTTGAGTAAAACTAACAACCCTTCGAGTAAAACTAACGACTCTAATCAGTTGCCTGGTAAGAAAAAACCATTCTTTTTTTAAAAAGTATAATTAAACAAATAATTTGATAAATTTACAAAAAATCTTTAGGGAAAATATTAGCTTCTATGACCGGACTCTTGACTAGTGGTACTTTACTTTCAACTTTATTATCAACCATAAAAAGGAAAACAAATAAAGATAAGAATGATGTATTTTTTGTTGTGAAAAAGTTCGAAAAACCAAATAAGGATGAAGGTAGTTTGAAAAAGTTCTACTATAATGATGTATTTTTTGATGAAAACAATGACAACGAATTGAAAGAGAACGAAAAACGAAATAAGGATTTATTTTTTGTTAAAGACAATGACAATGAAGTGAAAGAGTTTAACATGAAAAAGATCGAAAAACGAAATAAGAAATTACAGTCGATGAGAAATAAATACCGCGTGATCTTTATAGTTGGCGCTCTCCTTCTCATTATTTATACTATTATTATCATAAACGCTATTGTTAATGAGAGAAATATGGAGAATCATATAGAGAATAATATAGGATATGGCCCTATAGAGAATCATATGCAGGATTGGCGACCCGAAATATGTCATATATTCGCGGACTGTTTTGAATTTCTGGAAACTCGGGACTTAACGATCGGATATTTTAAAATAGTTTGTAACAACAATAATAGTGACATAACAGACATAACAACTGCAGCAACAACTGATAAATTAACTCACTGTAAAAACATATTTGGTTGTAATGAGATGACGAAAATTATTGATTTATTGGAAATATACAATTCATCTATAGCAAGTGTCAATCTCAATGAGACTAGTCAAAATGTTCATGATTATTTTACAAATTGTTACGATGATTATTTCTCCGATTACCTACTAAATTACCCTGGTTATAACAGCTATGAACTTGCTTTTATCATTATTTTAGTTGGATTCTGTGGGGTGATACATTATTTATGTATAATTTCTATTTTTTATATTCCAAGAGGGTTAAGGTTAGGTTTAAAATCGGTGTTTATCCCGATCATATTACTTAATCTATTCATTATGGGTCTTATGCCGGGTTGTTGTTGTCGGAAAGTTGATGATTATGATGAGATTCAATGTTGTATAAATATTAGAGTTTCTCGTATCGTTTTTACAAACGATGAAGAAGACTGTTTAAATGATCTTAAAAGAAAGAGAAAAAGTGAAACAGTTGATATTGAAATTAAAAGAGAATGAACCATAAAATGTATATCTAGTATTATTCATTATTATAATAAATTATTTATTCTTTATTATTGTTATTATTGAATTTAATATTTTTTTTTTATCGCAATCGGATAAAATTTTTTGTTTGCAATATATAGGATGCTGAACGAGCCATGATACATGACTTCTATACATATAATTTTGTTGACGTATTATCACTCTCTTTTTAAATATTCCCGAACTCTTTGCTTCTCTTTTGCCGATTCTTTCTCAACGTCTACCTATCCTTCAAATCCCCAAACAATAACCTCCATCACCCGCTTCATATTTTTGCGCAATTCATCATTTTCTTTTTTAGCAATGACAATGTATGGATGGATATATTAGTTGTATTAATTTAATAGAATTAACTAATCGTGAGGCGATTGTTTGAAAGGCTTATCGTGAAGCAGGACCGGTAGAAAAACTGACCATTTTTAACTCTTTTTTATTTTAAATAAATAAATAAATAAAATTAATTACATTTTTAAAATTTTTAAATTATGGGAAATAAATGTTTGTTTATCCTTTGACGAAAACTTAGTTCGTTGTTGATGGTTATTGTGATAGATTAATTAAATATGCACAAGCAATGTGGCGCGCTGTGATAAATAAGACGTGACAAATATGATTTCACCAACAGAATTTTCAGATAAATAGTAATTTTGAATCACCGCCTGGGTGTGACACTGGTGTGACGTGAGTGATAAATAAAATAGATCACGTGATCGCGAAATTTTGTCATAGATAGCTGTATTACGCTACGCTTCGGATTCTTAAATAACGTAAGGAACATCTTACTTCATTTATTTATTTATTTTTTATTTTAAATTTTATTTTCTTATTCTCATATTTTAAGCTACAGTTCAGTTTGTTCACAATCAGAGTGAATTTAAAACTTTATTCTTTTTATTTTAATTTCATCTTCTGTTTCTCACTCTCTTGCTTTTTATTTTAGGCTATAAATTCAATTTGAAAGGTAGGTTATGAATTAAATTTTTTTCTGGGGTTTCTTTTTCATTTTAACATTTTTTTTT
>QKYT01000308.1:0-25693 GCA_003550305.1 Glomus cerebriforme | reverse complement strand
TAAAACTTTATTTAGTGTTTTTTTTTCATTTATTTTCATTTATTTTTGTTTTATTTTTTCCAAATTAGAGTCAAGCTGTAAAGTAATTTGTTCAAAAAATTATTTTTTATAAATTAATAATTGTTAAAATAATAGAAAATTTATAATACATTAGAAAATCCATGTATTACTGTTAACTTATTTTATCTATTATAAAGATTTTGAAAAAATCTTTAGAATAAATTTTCGATTTTAACCAAAACTAGGCCGGCATTATAAAATTGGCCGGAATTAAGGAAATTTTGGCCAGAATTATGAATTCAATTTAATCAATTAAATCAACTTTAAACCATCTAAAATATATGCTATGATGTAAAATAATATGGCTATCATAATATTGTTATATTTGACAATATGCTGCCAATTCATCATTCTCTAATTTTTGGAAACGACTGTTTTTTTTTGTTTGTATGGAATTGAAAAATTGAAATGACGTGACATGACTTCGATCAACATGTTTTATTAAAAACGCTCGCACTTATTTCGGAAAGCTGATAACAATTGTTACATGGTGTGGGAAAAGTGGCATATTAGTCAAGTGACTTTCGGTAAGACATAATGTTTTCGGTAATACAGATTCGGCAGTTTTGGAATCAATATTTTCCTAAAACAGAAAATACAATGAAAGAAAGATAGATCGCCTGTTAACTTTTTTTTATTAAATTTTTTTCTGGGGGCTGGGGGGGAGTTTATTTTTTCACTTTCATTTTTTAATTATTCTTCATAATTGGGCGAGTTTAAAACTTTAATTAGTTTTTTTTTCTTTATTTTCATTTATTTTTGTTTTGTTTTTCATATTAGGTTACAGTAATTTGTTCAAAAAATTATTTTATAATTAATAATTCTTAATAGAAAATTTATAATACATTAGAAATCCACGTATTACTGTTAACTTGTTTTATCTATTATAAAGATTTTTGAAAAAAATTTTTAGCAGAGTTTAAAATAAATTTTCGATTTTAACCGAAAACTGGGCCGGCATTATAAAATTGGCCAGAATTATGAATTCATTTTAATCAATTAAATCACATTTCACATATCTAAAATATATGCTATGATGTAAATAATATTGTTATATTTGACAATATGCAGACAATTCATATTCTCTAATTTTTAGAAACGACTGATTTGAAGCGTATAAAAATAATGATCGCCTGATAACAATTGTTACGTAGTGATGATGGCTGGAAAAATGGCATATTAATCAAGTGATATTTTTCCTTTTTAAATACTATAAGCCTAAAACAGAAAATACAATGAAAGATGGATAGATCACCTGTTAACTTTTTTTTCAAATAAAAAGAGTGATCAAGAACCTAATGTACAATAATTCAGTTTTTTAATTCTTAAAAATGTTAGAAATGCCAACATCTGAAGTCGAAAACGTAAGGTTGACTAAAATTATGAAAAGATATGAGTATTTGAAACGACGGGTTGATCGATATTTGATTATGACCTTAATTATTTACTTATCCGCCGTCATTTTTGGAGGGGGTGTTCTAATTTTTAATGATGATATAGATAATATTGCTAATAGTAATAAAAATAAACCTTTGGATAAAAATAACGAACCTAATTCGCTTCCTGGTAAGAACAAAATCATTCTTTTTTAAAGAAAGTATATTGAACAAATCATTTGATAAATTTACAAAAATTTTTTAGAGAGCATATTAGCTTCTATATCCGGACTCGTAAGTATTGGTACTTTTCTTTCAGATTTATTATCAACCATAAAAAGTAAATTAAGTAAAGATGAGAATGATGTATTTTTTGTTGTGAAAAACCAACAGCCTGGTTTCGTATTTGTTGCTTTAAATAATAACAACAATGGAATAGAGAAAAAGATAGAAAAACGAAATAATAAATTAAAGTCTGTGAGAAATAAATACTACTTAATCTCTATAGTTGGCGCTTTCCTTCTCATTATTTTCATTATTATTATCTTAAAAGCTATTTTTAAGGAGAGAAATAGTATAAAGGATGGATCACCTGAAGATTGTCAGATATTCACAGATTGTTTAGATTTTATGAAATCTCAGAACTTAAGGATTGGTGAATTTGAAATAATTTGTAACGTAACTGGTACAGCAGGAATAATTAAGAAGAGATCAACTAATGAGCCGAGAAATATGAAATCACCAGCAGCACCTAATTATGGTAGTGACAGTCCATATATTAATAAATTAGATTTCTGTCAAAAAGATGTATTTGGTTGTAATGCGCCGGAAAATATGAATTTATTAGCTAATTATTATAATAATATTGCCAGTCCTCGTGTTAAATATTATTTTGACAACTGTTACGGTTACGTATATTACACTGATTATGACAGCAATATATTTGCTTTGATCATTATGTTAATTGGATGCTGTGGGGTGGTACATTATTTAAGTATAATTTCTATTATTTATAATTCAAGAGGGTTATGGTTATTTTTAAGATCAGTGTTTATCCTGATCATATTACTTAATTTATCCATTGTGGGTCTTGTGCCGGGTTGTTGTTGTCAGAAAGTTGATGATTACGAAGAGATTCAATGTTGTTGCTGCATAAATATTAAAGTTTCTCGTATCTTTTTTACCGACGAAGAAGAGGATTATTTATATGATCTTCAAAGAAATAGAAAAAGTAATAAAGCAGAAAATGTATAAATTATTTATTTTTTATTATTGTTATTATAAATTTTTTTGGCACGTGATGCATGACACTTCTATATATTTGATAAAATAAACTCAATATCCTTCAATAACCCAACAATAATTTCCATGACGTATTTCAATTTGGACAATATGTTTTTCGGGTGTAAATGATTATTAATAAATATAAATTATAGTTTTAGCTTTTAGATGTAATTTTAATACAAGATCATTTTCCTTTATTTTATCTTATTTACATCATTTTATTAAATATTTATTTATTTATTATAATTTAAAGGAAAGGAAATAAGTTGAGTTTAATCGTTTCATCTTATACAACTACTGTAACTTATGTAATTATTAAATAATAATTCTTCTAGTGAATCGGTCCAATCTGATTTCTTTGGACATAGATACAGTTAATTATATATTGTTAAATTATCTTCGTTGTAAAGTAATAGATTTTTTCGAAGAGGTAAATGAATTTTAACTAGTTTACAAATTTACAAATGACAAAAAGGGTCTTTATGAAAAAGAAATAATCATAATTTCCATTTAAGTCCTACTTTTGTTTATTGACTATTCTACTATTTATCAGTTTATTGATAATGTAAATAAAGGTAGGGTTTTGATTGGTAAACAGTCACTTTATTTTCATAATATGATTTGAATCACAGGAGTTAACTACCTTTGGACATTTATATTTAAATGGATTTTGAGTTTGAATTCAACAATGCCTGAATTTCTTTATTTTACAAAATAAGCAATTCAAGCCCATTCTATGCATTTTTTGTATCAAGTCTGCATATTTCATTTCAATTATCTCAACAATCATTTCTTTATTTAATAATTAAAATAAGTTTTATTATTTTTTTTTTAAAAAAAAAAAAATGAAAAAAATAAAATAAAACATATTTATGAATGATTAAAAAATTTTAAAAATTCATAATACAGAATTCAACAAATTATCAACCAACTTGGCATACTGAATAATTAAGATAAAAAATTAGAAAAATGAATCAACCTTTGCAATTTTATATTTTATATTCTTTTAAAAAAATGATTGAATTATGCATAAAATTAGTATAAAATATTATATATTTTATCTATAATAAATTATTAATTCAAATAAAACTTAGAATTCTGAATGTATATAAATATTTTTTAAAAAAAATAGGAAATAAAAAACTATATATTATTACTTTCTGAAATATTATCGATTACGTAGAACCTAAATTAAAGAATAAACAATCACATGAGTACAAAAGGTTTACTATAAATAGTCACTTGGAACATTTAGTATATTCTGAAAGAATATAAAGCACTGATATCAACAATACACCAAGTTAGAAGCAGTCACGAATAGCTCGTAATAGCTTTACTAATTATATCGATATGCTGACATGGAGTGGTAATTAATAAATTAATTACCTTATAATAATAATATCCATCATTTGAGCTCTTTCCAGAACCTGGATTCTTTGCGGCTAAGAGTAAAAAAAAAAAAATAAAATAAATGGGTCTTATCCAACGTAAACTTGGATATCAAGAAAGATATTTTAGCAAAATCGTTCTTGCATAGTGAACTCTTTGTTTAAAACAGTCTTGATATCTGGGTTTATGGAAGAAATAGTCCTATTCTTTTTTTGTCATTATTATGTTTGTGACAATTTGCCATTGTAAAGAAAAGGTTATTATTTATATATCTTATCCTAGTTATGACTATTGTGTATAAAAGCGAGTCAAACCTAACAATAATTATATGAATAAGTATCTGATAAACTTAACGGATTTTATGGTTATATAGGAAACAATAATAATATTAACGTAGTGAATACAATAAATAAGGAAATGAAGGGGGAATTCTAGTTTAAAACGGTTTCACCAGAAAAGGTATGGAGAACAGATATGTGACTTCATTATGCAATCAGTAATACACGATAATTATTTGGAAAGTCTAGTGAATATATTTAATGTTATTATTAATAAGGTGTATGGTTTACCGAAAAGTGATTTGCTATGCAAATGGACAGATTTTTCAATTTTGCATTAATAAAAGTTTTCGAATAAAGTTTCATCAGGCTTGTATTTTGTGCATCGTAAAAAAAGTAAAAACTAATTCATGTAACGGTTTTGTATGACATATATATTAAACTATCCTTCAAACTTAATAAGATTTGCTAACGAATAAAAATGTTTACAGCACCACCTACTTCAAATTTAAGTTCGCATAAATTGAATTTAAACAATTTTTTTCTTGTTGACGTCCTCATCGCGCAACTTGGATATTGATATTAATTAATACTTATTAAATAAACACCAACATTAGTTATTAAAAAAAATATTTTTTTTTTATAAATAGATGATGATATATGACAATTCCAAAAATCAAGATTGTGCATCTTTTTCTATAAACACCATATATCTAACAACTATTTATTCTTTAAAAATATATATGCATTTTTTCGATAACAACTATTATAATAAATCTTATTTATAAAAGTATTATTATTTAATATGATCGCTATGAATTTTCCTTTTTATACGAAATCGCGAAATTATTCCTTCAAAAAAAATTTTTATTTGGTAATTAAAAAGGATTACGCGGTAAAAATTCAGGAATTTGGTTTTTTTTCGAATTCTAAATATATAATGCAACACCAGTGTCAAAATTTGAAAGAATTAAATATTATTTATTATATTTTATTATTTTTTTGGTTGTAATAATTATTTACATAAAATCGTATGAAAAGTACAAATAAACACGTGACCATATAAAATATCCAATTCCAGTTCAACTAAAATTAGAAATAAGAAAAATAACAAAAAGGAAAAAATTTTCGGTAATGTTTCCTTTTTTGTTTCGGTGTAAGATTTAATAATCACTGTTTTTTCAGCGTCAAAAGAATCATCCAAAATAAAAAATGAGTATATTTCCATTTTATATATTTAATATTTAATATTTACGAGTTTAGAACGAATATGTTTGTAAAGGTAGTAATCTAACTCTTGACAAGTATGCTACCATCTAATCAATCTGAAGACATTTCAGGAAGCGCGATTAGAATTACAAGACTAAAAAGTAAAAGATAAATTTTCATTACTACGAAAAAAACCAAAAAAACAATAGACTATTTAGAAGAAATCTGTACTCCTAATTTGTTTAATACAAATAAAAAAACAAGTTTATAAAATCTCAAACACGCGCCATCTCATGCCTTTTAACAATCGCTCCTTTATCGGGTAATCCTATAGTTACGTAATTATCAGAATTTTAACCTTTTTTTTTCGACATCAATCTTTATGATTTTCCTATTATTACATAAACCCTTCATGATAAAATAAGCTTCAGCCAAGTATACTAAATAGGGCACGGACACGTTGTGCTATACTAATTTATTTTTGTAGCAAAGCCTTTATTTTGGCTACACAAATCATTAAAACTGAACAAATTTGTAATAATGTAATAGGGTTAAAAAAACATAACCTTTTACATAAAAAAAAAAAAATCTGTTCTTTCGCTTATAAAGCTAAACTTTTCAAAAAAATTTCTTTTACCTGAACATCATTTAAATTGAATAATGTCAGGATATTATTACAACAACAAAGTTCGTTACTTAAACTCTAACTCAGATAGAAATAATTATTATCATTATTCACAGAATGACCAGGGTACAACTTATCGCAACGATAATGGTTTAACTTCTCATCGTAGTTATAATGAACAAAGTCATGGTTATTTCAACAATGACCAGGATTCTTATCGCAATTATTCTGATAATAAAAATTTATCTTGTCAAAGAAACAATTTCGATGGTTCCCCTCATTCTCAGCAAGATTATGAAAATCAAGTCATAAGTCATACTAATTCTTATGATACTCGCAGTCAAAATCGCCAAAGCAACATTAATTGTACCATTCGTGCTGGTCGGATGGCAAAAGAAAACGTTTGTACTTCGTTCAAAGTTTCCGATGCTCCCGTGGATGATATTTTGTCAAGTTGGGGGGAACCTCCATCGGAAATTTGTGATTGGTCTACGAAAACCCGTCAACTAATCGGTAATTGGAATGCTGCTTCTCAAGATCCTTCCCTCTTAAAAGGTGCTACGCAACCCGATGATGATGAGATCGAATGGGTAATTTCTCAGAATGATTTTACTACTTCGGATTCTCCCGTATCAGATAATGATGAAGTCGAATGGGTAGTATCCCATAATGAATTTATCTCTTCAAATTTGGCCTCAACTCGACCTCATACTCCATTATTATTCGAACTTTTGGATGAAGATAACAAAAAAAATGTTGATCGGAATAATGAAAGAAATTCCAGAGATCAAAATCATGAAGAAAATTTTTTTGATGATGATGATAAAAATAATTATAAGGGAATTAATTTTCTCCCTCCATTGCCAATTGTCCCAGTTTCCACCATCAACCGACCCACATCACTACCAAATATAGATCGTATTTTTGAAAACGATTCTCTATCGTCCATACAATCGTTTGAAAATCTTAGCAAATTAGCCAAGTCGATCTGGAATGATTTTGCAAGTGTCCCACTCGATTGGGCTAATGAACAAGATGTGAATCTGGAAGAGTACCTGAAGGTTAACGGGGAAAAATTAAGAGAATCTTCCGAGGAATCAAATAAGAGAAATGATATTAAATTACCTGAACGAGATTTGTCGAGTACAGCAAACAATCAGCCATTTTCATCTATAACAAAATCAACTTCCCGAATTTCGCGAACAGAAGCTAGAAGACGTTCGGATGCTCGCGATTATGGTTATGCGGCAACTATATTACATCAGTAAGTATAAATATCGGATTTTTATTTTTTATTTTTTTTTTTTTTTTATTAAAAAAAAAATATAATTCATTGAATAAAGGATAAGGAGAAAAAAATAATTAAAAGAAACCATGAAAGAATTTGTGGGAAAAGGAATTGTTTGTGATATGAAATCAATAGTATATCATTATTGCACTCTGTCTAAAGCTCTTAAGTTCATAAATTAATTCGAAAGATTATGTTCAACACAGAAATTATACAACTTTTAAAAAATTTGTCTTCCCTCTCGTTCTTAATCCAAATAACAAGGATACGAGATCACTGAGGATTTGAAAAAAAAATATTCTCCTACATGAAAGATGATGTTAATTTCGGTAGCAATTTTTCATTTATTTTGACTAGCAAAATTTATTGTTAATCATTTTCCTGAGGTAGACCTAAAGATTGATTCCAAGGATATCACTGTGAAGTAATGGAGTATGTGGAATCAGATGACTTTCAATGTAACACTTAACCAAGTAGGTTGCTAGCCAAAAAAAGATGTTGTGATTATAGAGGTAGTACTGTAAAACCAGTTAGGTTCATGGAAAGATATTATAGAATAAGTAGCGAGGGAATCTTTCATGTTGTTTTATATATATATACAGTATATATTATTTTAGCTGATGCTGGCCTCTTTGTTTTCAATCTGTTTATTTGCAAAAATAATAAAGTTTTTTACTTGAATTTTTAAATATATTGCGTGATTTAACATTCGTAAAAATAAGCAACATCGACCACGATTAATTTTGCGCATTTATCATTTATCGTTTACATAAATCATATGACTTAAAATTTCCGAGAAGTTAATGGAGTTATATACGCAAACATTAATAAAGAGATCGTTCTTAATATGAACACACAAAAAAAAACAATCTATTAGGTTCTACGAAAATGCGATTCGCATAATTAGTATTGTTCTTTTTATTTAGATTGTGGTTAGGCCGGTTGGCGACAATGAGGTAATATTTATAATCTAAACAGTTGTCACATTGAGTCATTAAAACTTTATACGTTAAATTCCGGGATTTAACTCTTTATAGTTGGATTCAATTGATTGGTAAATTGTGGAATTTTTTCTTATTTAAAGACATTTTTCATTTCGCTTTTTTTTTTAAAAAAAAAAATCTCTTATGAAATGAGTAAGTTTGTAATGAGTCTACAGAGTCACAGAGTCACAGAGTCATAAAGTCATTATAGTCTTCTGCTAGAACGTTTTATATTAACTAACTGCTAACTTTTTTTTTTTTTTTTTTTTTAAAGGTGACCGAAAGTGTACCCCGACTACTACAGCGGTTATAGGTGCGATGACCTTACAACATGCAGAACATGCAAAACATGCAATAGACATTGCAAATGTGAGTATAATAATTTTATTTTTTTTTTCACGATGAATGACTCGATGACTCTGACTCTGCGACTTAAAATGAACAAACATAAAATACGTATGGGTTCTTCAATGGAAATAGTGAGTACTGAATAGTATTAGAAATACTACTTCTCAGAAACCTTGAAAGAATCGAAAGTGATTACTTTACCATTGTCTTAAATAAAAGATCACATAATGAGTTATTGCGTTTATGAATTATGAAAGGTAGGACTTATTAATTTCTATTTCTAATTCCCTTCCAGGTTAATAGAAATGATCATTCAAGTGATTTGGTCTATAAACATCAGTTCTTTGTTTCGTAGTCATATTCGAAGTCAGCAAAAAATAGTGATTTTTTCATACTCCCCCCTTTAAACCATTCATTTTATTGTATTCTTATTACTTAGTTGGATTTCTTATTATAAATATTAGATGTTTCGCTTTATTCTTTTTGTTATGTAAAGATATTTTTATTTGCTTACTGTAATTGCTTAACAATCATTATGTTGCCTGTTGCGTACATCTAAATCTCAGCTTTTCAAAAATAAAGATAGTGATTAATTGTGATTTTTTGGCGAGTCATAATAAAATGCTATAAGCCCACATGTATTTGCCTAGTGCTCGACAAATTGAATACTTATATCATGGCGCTACAGTAATTGCTTTACTAGACGATTACAAATAAATATTAAATCTTTTCCCGTGGGTAGCATAGTTGACTTTTATTGTTAAGGTATAGTGTTCCTCTGAATCAAAAATATAGTTTTTTATGTCATTTTTTACGTTTATATAAAAGCGTCATAATCGATTATCCCGCGTTTGTTTATATTTTTGTCTTTCTTATCAGTTCTCTATCAGTTCTGTAAACATTCATACAAGGCTCATTTTTTTTTCTCTCTAGATTAATTAATATCCAAAGAAATACTTATCTATATTGTATAGAAAGAGCATTTACAATTGTGTTTATAGAAGGTATCTATATCAATTTTCTAACTATTTTGATTTTTTTTTTACTGTAGTAATAGTTTACTCGTAGCAAGCGTAACGTGACATCGATTTCGCATTGTTAAATCCATATATAATAACGACTAACTATAAAGAGCTAGATGTATGGTTGTGTTTTAAGATCGATGTAAATTTATTAATATGGCGCAGTAAAGTATTCATATCATCGGTTACACAGCTTTTTTTTAGATCAAAATTTTTTTATAATTCGTGATAAAATGTCTCGAACAGCTAAATTTACTTTAATTGCAACAATATTTGTTTCAACTGGTATTATTTGGGGCGTGCATCATTTACAAAAAAAAGAAAAGGAGGTATGTTTATTTTTTATTGTTTTATATTTTTATATTTTACTAATCAAAATTGTTTTATAAGTTTATGCATGCAGGTATATTAAGAGATGAAGAGAGAAGAGCTAAAAAAGATAAATTTCAACAAAATAAATTGGAACTTGAACAACAATTGATTTTACAGCGGGAATATGAAAAAATTCAACCAGTTAAAAAACACGATAATAGATGAGCAAATGTTAATTTTATTATAAAAAAAAGATTCAGTTATTATTATTTATTAAGAATAAAATACTTAAATTATATTATTACAGTATAACTATTACATTATAAGCAATTCTAAAAAAATCTACTAGATTATAAATGTCTCTTCTTAAAAATATAATTATTCTTTTTTAAGCTTTTTATAGAACATCGTAATAATTCTTTTCCACTGATCATGAAAATAATTCCAAAAATTATATAAGATCCTGATTGAACTACGTGTTTGTGGCATTTTTAATTCCAACATCTGCACCTATATTAATAATTTAAATTAATATATTTATAATAAAAAATTATTTAAAATATTTATAATAATTTTACCAACCTTTAAACAAAATGTATCAGCAAATTCTTCAATTTCTTTCAGTTTATCCTCTAATACACCTAACTCATAATTTAATTTCGCACTATTAGTATCAATTTGCATAACTACTTTGGATACCTTTCTTTGTTTGTCTAATATTTCCATTCCTTCGGTTTCTGTTGACTAAGGAAATAAAATAGATTATAAAAAATTTTGTATATATTCCATAAAGTGTTTTTTGTTAAAAAATATTACTTTGAAATTTTGTCGTCTTTCTTCATAGGACTTTGTTAATTCTTCGATTTGATTGTTAAACTCCTCTACAGTGAGCTTTACAAATGAAAGTACAATTAATTAAAAAAAAATAAAGTGTTAAAACTAAACCAATAGTGTTAGAGACAAATACCTCTAAACGTCCTATCAAGTTTTTCAAAGATGATTCCCTTTGTTTGAGATTATCATAGACCATATAGGTTTGAATATCTACATTTAATTTGCGCCTAAAAATAAGATTAATCAAAGAACTAAGAAAATATGCCAGAATAATAAAATAATTCGCATGCTATAAATTACCGGGGCAATATTCCATCAGCTTGTTTTCGTGCCAAATCCATGTTAGTGAATGAATGAGATCTCTTAAGAACACGTCTTGGCAGAACTCGAGCGGACATTGCTTCAATAAATTCAAAAACACTCAAAGAATTACTTCTTCGTGGTATAATCCTTGTTTCGCTGACTTCATTTCCTTTTGAACATACAGTTTCAGAAGGTAAGAACCCATCCTCAGTGTCACGAAGTGAACCGGGACTTAAATAATTTTCGATCATATTTTGTGAGTTTCCATTTTCAGTCCAACCTGAAAATAAAATATTTGTCATATATACTAAAACTAAATGTTATAAATCATTCATCGAAAAATATAAACCTGTTTCTATATGCGATTCACTTGTCCTTGCTGCTAATTTGGACTGATCATAAGGTACGTCAATTTCACTAATAAGATATTATTTGATTAGATTTTTTATTCGTATCTTAAGTAAATAAATTTCACCAAAGATTACATACTTTGATGAAGAAGGTTGACTTAAGAAAACTGCCGGCAATGATAATGATTTTGTAGGACCACATGTGATCTTTTCTTTGTCTTTTGAGATACGCTTATCCACAAGACTTGAAATTGAACTATTAGGAAATAAAAATCAATTAATATATAACAATATGAAATTTATCGGATACACACTCGCAAAATGGTAATAATAGTTGTTGCCATAAATTTCTCTGAACTGCAATCATGTAAAATTTCATACCCAGTAACGCCATCCTTGAACCCGAGGACACCATCTCTTATAGCCTCTCCGGTTTTTGCCTATTAACCAATTGAATAAGTAATAAATG
Organism: Glomus cerebriforme; assembly: GCA_003550305.1. Lineage (NCBI taxonomy): Eukaryota > Fungi > Glomeromycota > Glomeromycetes > Glomerales > Glomeraceae > Glomus > Glomus cerebriforme. The sequence goes on along the minus strand of QKYT01000308.1, from coordinate 13,563 downwards.
ATTATTTATTCGATTAAGTTATTTTACGGTTAAAATATTGACGTACCGTTCGCCCAGAAACACCACGCAAAAAACTTTTCCCAAGCTCTTTTCCAAAATCTCTACTACTATGAAACAACCAATTAGTTTCTAAAAACTGTTCTGGCGGATCTCCCCTGCCTCTCCACAAATATTTTAGCCTTTCAATTTGAACATTTTTGCCAAATTCCTCCAAACTACACGTTTCAATATCAATTGATATATTCGAGGTTCCTTATAAACTTATAATACGTTAGTGAGAATGTACTTCCATAAATAAAGCGAATTATTCATAGAGTTTTTTTTAAATACCTGTGCTTATGTCATCAATTTTTGCTTTCAGGACCTAGATTGTATCAAATTTATGCATACAGTATTGTATTTTACAGAAATAATGAAATATAATGTAAATCAAATACCTTATGGACTTTTATTGCTTCGGTGTTGCGAGAACGGTGATAGACTTCATATATTTTTTCTATGGTAATATCATCCAATTTGTGTGTAACTTCAATTTTTTTTACACTTTTCTAAATATTTTTTTAGTAAAAAAAAAAAATGGTGTAATTATTAAACAAATTTTTTATGATTAAATGAAATCAAATATTCATACTTGAAAAGATGCGACTCCATTAAGAAATAAATCCGGGTCAGAAAATGGATCTTTTCCAACCTGTACGAGAAAAAGTAAATACCCATTCATTTACATAAAAAAAAATTATTATTATAGATAATGAATTGAGAATATAACCTGGTATCCAAGAGAATTAAGTTTGTTTCTCATACTAACAATCTTCCTCAGGATCACAGATACTAACATTGGGTCTAATATATTATCTCTTATCTGTATGTGAAAAATATAATTTAGGAAGTTATAGATATAAGATTTTAGTTCGAATATAACGTACATCTATATCAGGACAGTATTTATTTTGAAATTCTTTCAAAGCATTTTCTGTCGAGTTACATAGAAATCCATCCGTGCAATCTATTTGAAGGAAGCCATATATATATAAAGAGATTTGGACCAATTTCACCAATTCCAAAACAGCATAATCAAAAGGTATGCCATCCGAAACTGTGTATGTTTGAAGAAACTTGTCTCTTTGCGCATCTCTAAAAGAAAAAATAAGTCAAATCGAGAATATTAAACATTAAATTAAAATTTACGACATCTTACGTTGGCGGTTTCAACGACAGGGCACTTCTACCTCTACATCCAGCTTTTCTTAAATTGAGATTTAAAAAGAATTCAAATTTATGAGTTTCATAATCTCCGCCAGGAACCAAAATGGTATTCAACGACGAAGGAAATGTGCTAAAGTTAGTGACAAAAATAGTTCCTTCGTCGGACTTAAAGTAAATCAAAAATTTTAGAAATAGATTAAAGTTTTAAATATAAAAGGGCATAATGGTAAATAAATAGTTTCTTACATCTTTAGGCCTAGTCATGTTATCTTTCTCTAAATTATCAAACAAATCTTTTAACTTTTCAGGATAATGCTCGATTTTACCTCTTTCGATGTTTACAACGCATGCTTTAACCTTTACAAGAATACGATGTCATAATATGTCATAATAGAACAAACTTTATTAATATTATTAATCTAATTTACCTTATGTGCCGGGTCTCCGGTAAAAACAATGACTGTATTATAAGGTCTTCGTATTACGTCGCATGCCCTGTTAATTTAAATCGTTTTGATCAATATTTTTGGCTTCGGAAAAAAAAAAAAATAAAAATAAAAAAAACCTACCACTGCTCAACTATATATAGTTGATAACCTTCTAATTCTTTCTCGCCAAGGACTTGAACGCCATCGCCGCAAGCGCTTACTCGTTCTAGAATACTTTTTTGTTTTGGGAATATAAATTTGCCGTATCTATTGACGACCATTTTATTTTATGAAAAATTTTCAATACGGATTTTATCACTGAATATCACATGCAAATTATTTTAGCAAGGGATCAACCCTGCATAAATTACATTGTTCGAATTCAAAAAAATTTTCCGATCTGATAATCGTTGCTTACATTTAAAATCGTAAAACATGACTTCGGAGGAAGATTCAAATCTCGTTTCAAGGGCTTTAAAGTAAGTTTTAACATTCCAAGAAAATAAACAAGGGTCCTTATTCAACTTTAACTTTCCTCGGATAGCTTTTGGAATTCTCTTCAGCATCTATATACACCAATAGTAAATTCACCTCGTACACCCCGTACACCTCGAACCCCACGTACTCCATTTGGAACACAAGGACCGCCAGGTACACCACGCTCTCAAAGTTTTAATAATCGTTATGACATAGCTTTAGAAGAAATCAAACGATATGAAGATTTTACTACTATTGGTAGGACAATTTAAAAAAATTTATTTCAATTGTAATTGCATGTTTTGATAATTATCTTTTATTTTTTTTAATAAAGATTGGGTTCAAGATGCGATACATGAACGGTCTAGAATGAATGTTTTAAGAAGTGCAGCGATAGAAAATCGTTCTTCGTGGAACACTTGGCTACGACTTTTTTATGAAGCAGGTCAAGCTTGGATTGTTGTGTCTATAGTCGGTTTGTTTTTGTTTTGTATAATAGTATATTGCATTGATTATACAAATATTTATGTTATTTTTTGATGTATCCCTAGGTGCAATTATTGGTCTGAATGCAGCATTAATAGATATTATCACAGAATGGCTATCAGATATAAAATCTGGATATTGTAAAAAATCCTGGTGGTTAAATCAAAAGTTTTGCTGCTGGGAAATTCAAGGAGAAGGTAAATTATTTATCTTATACTAATTTTTAATCATTTAAATATATTAATTTATTGATTTTGTTAAAAAGATTATTCTTGTGAACTTTGGCATGATTGGTCACAGTTTTATATTATTAATTGGTTTTTCTATGTAGTAATTGCGGTAAGTAGTATTCTGAATAAAAGCATTTTTGTAATGTTCTTTTTAGAATTATAATAATCTAATAGTAATTAAATTCAGACATTATTTGCAGCAGCTTGCGCATTTATGATACGTACTTTTGCACCATATGCTGCAGGATCCGGTATTTCAGAAATAAAATGTATTCTTGCTGGATTTGTAATGAAAGGCTTTCTTGGAAGTCGGACATTACTTTTAAAGAGCATTTGCTTGGTAAATATGTTTAATTGATTTATTTTTTTAATGTTGACAAGCATTAATTACAGAAATATATATATTTTTTTAACAGCCATTGGCCATCGCATCAGGATTAAGTGTAGGTAAAGAGGGACCGTCAGTTCATACTGCAGCTTGTGTTGGAAACGTTGTTTCAAGATTATTCGGAAAATTTAAAAGAAACAAAGGTTTGTTCGGGGTACCATTTCATTTTTTTTTAAAAAAATAAAATAAAATAAAATAAAATAGATTAATAGTTTATATTGTTCAATAGCCAAGATGCGAGAAATTTTATCAGCATCTTGTGCAGCAGGTGTTGCCGTAGCTTTTGGCTCTCCTATTGGTGGCGTTTTATTTTCTTTTGAGGTTTGGAGAATTCTATATTTGATTTTTAATATATTTATCATGTAAATAACTAATTTTCTCATGTGTAGGAAATGAGTTCAAACTTTCCTATGAAAACACTATGGCGAAGTTTCTTTTGTGCTTTAGTAGCCACTGTAGTTTTACAGGTTTGTTTATACAAGTAATTTATCATTAATTCCTTTTTAATCAAATGTTAATTCTGTTTATATTAAGGGTATGAATCCATTCAGAACCGGAAAACTTGTAATGTTTCAAGTTACTTATGATCGAGAATGGCATTTTTTTGAAATTATCTTTTTTATTATATTGGGCATTTTTGGTGTATGAAATTGATAAATTTTTAATTTATATTTCCTTATTTTCGTAATTAGTCTCATTAATTTTTATAAATTTAGGGTCTATATGGAGCTTTAGTAATAAAATATAACATTAAGGTACAATCTTATCGCAAGAAATACTTGAGAGATTATGGTGTGGCAGAAGTAGTCGCTCTCGCGTTTGTTACTGCTTTAATTGGATACTTTAATATATTTATGAAAATGGATATGACTGAAACTTTGGGTATTCTTTTTCAAGAGTGTGAGTCCAAAACTCATGATTATGAAAATTTATGCAAGTATGTGTGTTATGAAATATAAAAGCTTGTAATATAAGTGTCATTTTTAATATTTTGATTTTTTCTTTATATAATTATTCAGAACATCCCAAATGTTTAGAATGGCATGTTTATTATTAATTGCCACTATACTTAGAACTGGATTTGTAATAGTCTCTTACGGAACCAAGGTATTTTCTTTATTAGTTATTTAAAAATTTAATTCGAAATATTAATTTATCATAATTTAAAGGTACCAGCGGGAATTTTTATACCTTCTATGGCAGTTGGAGCAACCTTTGGAAGATTTCTTGGTATTTGTGTTAAAGCTTTACAAGATTCCTATCCAACATTTCCATTATTTGCAACTTGTAAGCCTGATATAGAAGTAAGTAATTTATTTATTATTTCATTATACTCATATTAATCATAATCTAATTTATGTTTGTTGCAAAGTGTGTTACACCAGGAATGTATGCATTTCTAGGAGCTGCAGCAGCATTAGGGTAAATATTTAGTTTATGATAGTAACATTGTTATAATATTTAATTTAAACCCTAAATTTTTATTTTATATAGTGGAGTTATGCATTTAACAGGTAAAAAAACATCAGTAATATATAATATATATTTATGATTTAAGTACTAATTCCTTTATATAGTTTGTGTAGTTGTTATTATGTTTGAGTTAACAGGAGCTTTAACTTATATTTTACCAACAATGGTAATATAATTTATTAATAATTATTTATCAATTATATATATTATTTATATTAATTTTTAATGAAGGTTATTGTTTTTTTAGATCACTTTGATGGTTACAAAGACCGTCGGTGATTTATTTGGAAGAGGTGGAATATATCCTTTTTTTAAATTATTAAATAATTTTTTCATTTAGTAATCAATATATATCTTTAACTGAAACATACTACTGACCAATTAATCAGATTAAATGGATTTCCATTTTTAGATAAAGAAGAATATTCTTTTGGAGTATCAGGTATAGACATTTAATTATTGATAAATAAATAATAGATAATGATATTAATTATATTTTTATATTAGTTGCTACTGTTATGAGAAAAGACCTTACAGTAATGACTGCATCTGGTTTAAAGTTAGATGAAATAGGTAAGTAAATTATATTATTATTATTATTATTATTATTATTATTATTATTATTATTATTGATCATAAAAACCATATATATTTTAAAGATCAAATATTGTCGGAAACAAATTTTCAGGGATTTCCAGTTGTACAAAATAAAAAGCATATGATATTATTAGGTTATATTGGAAGGATAGAATTAAAATATGCCATAGGTACTGATAAAAATTTTATATATTATTCGTTTTGATTATTTAGTATTTATGTTAATATTTTTGTGATATTATTTTAGATAAAGCAAAAAGAGTTTGTGGAGTATCAAATGGAGCACATTGTTTTTTTAACCCTGAAGATAGTAATCTTGACGACGTTGGTGAAAGTTCGTCAAATTTTATCGATTTTGGGCCATTTATAGATCAGGTTTATATAATTAAATAAGATTTACTGTATTTTATTTATTTAATATGTAAAATTGTTAAAGTTAGCATTGTTTCCTATTAATAGACACCAATAACTGTACATCCAAGATTACCACTTGAAACTGTTATGGATTTATTTAAAAAAATGGGGTTAGTTTTTTTATTTGTTCAATATGCAACGTTAAGATATTTTTAATTGAACGTATTTTGCTTTTTTTAGACCACGTGTTATTCTCGTAGAATATGCAGGTAAATTAGTAGGACTTATAACCGTAAAAGATGTGCTAAAATATATTGCACGGAGAGAAGCCGAAGAAGGAAATAATGGAATAATTATGGAATCTACCAATAACGATTTTGATGATAACAATAGTAATAATAGTTTTAAATTGACGGGAAGGAAAAAGGGATCATTTGCGGAATTAGGAAAGAGAAGAGAGAATGATGTTTAAGTTTTGGCTATGAAGTTGTCTGTTATATACTTATTATTAGATTATATTAGATTTAACTTATAATACACATTTTTTTTTTTTAAAAAAATAAATTTCTTGTAAATTTTCTCAATATAAAATGATATTTAATAATATAAACACAGCTAAAATTTAGGATCAATAATAATTAATAAATAATTTACGCAAATATAAGTTTTAATAATTTCAATAAATCATCAGAAAGAGTATTATTATATCACAAAATTATAAAAATTCTTACTATAATGATTAAAGATATAATGCCAACAGAAGAAGAAATTAAAAATTTATCTGCATGGGATAATAGAAAAAATATAAAATATATAGGTTCTTTTAACAATGAATTATTGTGAAACCCTTTATCTGGATTTCATTATGTATCAATATTTTTTTAAAAAAAAAACTAATTTGTAATCATATTTCAAAATATTATCATATTTAAATAAAAAAAAATTTTAATATGACCAATTTGAAAAAATGCTTAGCGTAAAAGAAATTTATAAATACTGTAGATAAATATTTATAAATTGATGTTTATAAGAATATCATATTAATGTATTTATTAATTGTATAAGAAGCTTAAAAGTTCAGGAAAGTCATCAAAAAAAAAGAAAGATTGCAATGTCAAAATTTGTAAACTTGATAACTGGTATAAATGTAAGTTTAATACGATTATTTGTTTTTGACTGTCATGTCGAACTATATATAATTTGTTAACCAAATATTACTAATATTTTCTAATTTTCTAAAAGATTAATAATATTACAAGGTAAATTAAAGTATTTAAATGAGTTAATTAGTCTGTGTAATCTATAATTAACTTCATGCTTCTTTTCTAGAACCAGATTAATACCAGATTTAAAAAACTTCTACTATGTATTCGCAGAACCTTTTTTCCATTTAAATAACAATACTAATACTTTGTTGATCTAGGTGGAACATTATGCATCTACTGGGTCTCCAAATGCTAGATTTATTTTACAGATACTAACAATCCACAAATCAACCAAATGGAATTACTATAAGGATGTAACCAGGAATGTTATTGTACCTCCAACTGAGTCCAACAACATGCATTAAGATTTCATGAAATATCTAACAATAACAAAACTATTATTTCCAAGAACAACAATCGGTAAAAGATCGCTGATGGGTCAATACATTTTTTCAATTAATAGAAATTAAAATGTAACTGTTCATTTTTATTTGTTTATACTTTCCATTAGAAATGTTTACTTATCGTTTTGAATTATTAGGAAATTTATGAAAGAAATTGAACACGTCATAAAATTTAGAAATCAAAATGTAAACTTCTAAACTTATTCAGAACTTCTATGCTACAATATTTTCAAAATGAATTTACATAATTTACATTAAGCTTTATTTAATTTTGAAAATAAACAATAACTTTGGATATGGTAAAATTACAAGTCCATTTAACAACTCATTATTATGTAATATTTCTATCATGAACGATGAAGTTTTTATTAATAATTCAAGCCATGAAATACTCATGAAATGAATTTATGATTTTTTTATTAATAAAAATAATTCGGGAGGGTCTGCCTTTAAAAATAAATACACTGCGGAAATGGCCACATATGGATAGTTAGCTACAAAATCACATACATTAATAATAAGTGTAATTGCAAATTGTATGATCTGTTATAGGAAATAAATTAATAAAGTATGTTATCATTTGGTTCTCGGTATATTTGGGAATTGGGACTAAGATGGATTAAATTCAAGATTCTAAAGTGAATGCTAAACTAATTATATTTACATTTGCATCTTTAAACAAGAATAAACGAATAGAAGAATCATATACATCCCTTTTATTATGATACTTAAAGATTTTTTTTTTTTAGGTATCCATCCATTTATACCTACTTCATATACAAAGTAATTAATTGATAATTTTTTTTTTTTTTTAGCAGACACTAGTTCTTGACAAGATTTTGCTGAATTTAAGAACTTGTTAAAATGTTTTTTATTGAATTCTTGCTTTATATACTCATTTTTTTCATTTATAATGTGATACTTATTGTTTATATTATTAGATATGATATTTAAACTACCTGTTAGTGTCAAAATTTTAAAATATATGAATTCCAGAACGCAAATTTCATCTTGATAGAGAATGCAATAAATCATGGTCTACTAATTTTAGCTGGTACTACGACTTGATTTTGGCCGAAAATTGTAGAATATTGTCCAATTTTGGCTTTGTTAAAATAGGTTTGAGAAGAATTTGTTAGTATGATGCACAAAGATTGAACAATCAATAAGTTAATCAGGTCGTTATTGATTTTAAATCTCTAAAATGGGGCAAACTATTTGTTGTTGTATATGAGAAGTGAAACTGTTGGACAACTTGTGTGAAACATGGTGATTCGTTTTGTTTAATCTAATTTTGCTTTGAGAAATTGATTGATTTTCTTAATTTCCTGATATACTGATGGTATAAAGATATATAGATAATGTTTGCTAAGGTAAGGTTATGACCAGACGACAAACTAGGGATTGGAATCGATTCTCGAATATTTTCAAGATTTTTTCCATAGATGGTCAGCCTGACTTCAAATCAGTCTCTAATTTAGCAAAAATTTTTAGCACTTAGACGTATTGGAAATTGCTGTCGGTTTACATGTAAAAAATTGTAAAGAATCGATTCTCAAGAATCGATTCTACTATGTTGTTTCGATTTTTTCAGAATCGATTCCAATCCCTACGACAAACAGTATGTTTACAAAAGGAGATACCTCGATATGCCGAAAACGAAATTTAATTCAGTAACGATTTATAATTTTAATATTTAATCAAACTCGATTAATTTAAAGGACGATATAAAATTTATTAGTATAAATTATGTAAAGAAACGGGAAGTTTTTAATGATTACATTAATGATATGAAATCATAAAACAATATATGCCAAATCTAATTGATTTTAAATAGCTAAAAAGAAATAATAATTTAATCACGCCATTCAGCATCAATTGACATAACAATAAAAGAAAACTTATCAATTGCTTCATCAATCTATAAAATAAGTTAAATATAAATATATTAATATATTTGTTTACCTTCACCTTTTTTTATTTTTAACTATTAATACAATTAATAACTTACTTTCTTTTGTGTAGGTTTTCCAGCTCCATGCCCAGCCTATAAAAAAAATAATAATAATAATTAATGTTAATTTTAATTATTGTTTTAATAATTTACTATTTAATTCATACCTTTGTATCTATTCTAATAATCAAGGGATGAGGATTATTTTTTGCAGCATATTGCAATTGAGATATATATTTATAAGAATGTAAAGGTACTCTATAAAAAATAAATATAAAAAATTAATAATTTAATAAATATTTCTTATAATATTACACATAAAAGAATATTTACACTCTGTCATCATGGTCCGAAGTTGTTAACAATACTGCTGGATAAGGTTTCTTAGTTTGAACATTATGAAGAGGTGAATATCTAAAATAATGAAAATTAAGTATAAAACTTGTACATAATAAATTTGCAAGTCATCAATAAACATACTTGTAAATATATTCAAAATCTTCTTTTTTATCAGGGTCACCATAATCACTTTTCCAAGCATGGCCAATAGTGAATTTATGAAATCTTAACATATCCATAACACCAACGTCAGCAACTGCTGCTCCGAAAAGTTCCGGCGCCTAAAAGTAAAAAAAAAACAATATAAGATCAATTATATAATATAATACATAATTCCATTTATAAAACATACCTGATTTATACATGCACCTACAAGAAGACCTCCGTTAGATCCGCCATTAATTGCTAATTTTCCTGAACGAGTAATATTATTATCTATCAACCATTTGGCAACGGCCTAAAAAATAAAATATTTATAAAAAAATCTTCAAACAATATAACTTTGAGATAATCATACCTGAAAATCATCAAAAACATTTTGCTTATTGGCAAAGCGACCAGCTCTGTGCCATTCTTCTCCATATTCACCACCACCACGGAGATTAGAAACAACAACAACCCCATTAAAATGCTGAACAAAGCTTAACCAGCTTGTACTAAACATAGGTGAAATACATACATTAAACCCTCCATACCCATATAAAAATGTGGGATTATTCCCATCAAAATTAATATCCTAATAACAAAAATATTAAAATAATTAATAAAAAACATATAAAAAAAAAGAACTTCCCATCTATGATTAAAACTAACTTACTTTTGGTTTTATAATGAAAATAGGTATTTTTGTCTTATCTTTACTTTCAACAAAAACTTGTTTTGTTTCCATTTTGTCACTATTTAATCCATTGACTTTTGTTTTATTATATTCCGTTAAAAGATCTTTACTAAAATCGTAACGATAAATTATTCCAGGATTCAAAAAGCTAACAAATTTAAAGAAAAACTCTTGATCCTCCCTACGACCCATGAAAGATTCTATACAGCCGATTTCAAGAGGTAATTCTTTAATAAATTTTCCAGTAGAAAGCTCATGTATATACATTCTATCACAGACATCATGCATATATGTTAGAACAAGTTTAGTATCTGCTATTACATTTGCATCAGAAAGGACATCTGATGGATGTTCCTTGATAACATCAACGAATCCCTATGATAATAAAAAAAAAGAATAAATAAATAAATTTTTTAAGGTTATTCATAAAAGGAAAAACTAAATACCTGTTCAGAATTGGTCAAATCGTATTTAACAATTTTATAACGAGGTGCATTTGCATTTGTCTTGAAATAAAACGTCGAATCGTCATTTGCAAGACTAAATAAATATAAAAAGTTATTAATCTTTGAAAACTGCGTACATTAAAAATAAATGATCTTATTACTTACTAAAAATATTCAGCATCAAAATTATCAACAATTTTGATAAAATCGTGATTCTCTAATAATTTGATTTAAATAATACATTAACTTCCAAAACACCGAATCATCAAATATTTATTACTTACCAATAATTTGATAATTAGTTTTTTTTAAGTCGATCAAGTAAATTTTGTTTACTGGTTCACAATCCTTTGTTACATCTATAATAACAAATTGTCCATCCATTGTGGTTAAACCTGTAAAAATATATTCTGGATTTTCGGGATCCTTGTATACAAGGATGTCCTCAGATTGAGAAGTTCCTAATCTATGATAATACAACTAATAATAATAAAGAATAATATGAATATAAAATAATAAGACAAGATACGTGTAAAACATTATAAATACCATAGAATCCTTGTTACTATCTGTCTCGGTTCCTTTATCGCCTGTTTTACGAGGTTCAGGAAATCTCTAAAAAATATATATAATCTTAAAATAAGATATTGATTTTATTTAAAGAAATAATAAAAATAATAAATTTTTACATTATAAAAGAAACCCTTTTCATCTACTGTCCAAGAGAGAGAAGAAAACTTGACCCATTCAATGACATCGGGTAAAGGTTTCTTGCCTTCTTCATCATTGATAGTTTTTCTCACATAAACGGTAACCCAATCACTTCCTATGAAAATATATTATAAAAAGCTAGAATTTATTTTTTGTTATCAACAATCAATTTTTTCAAAATTTTCGAATTCCTAAAAAATAAACTGACCAGATTTTGAGATACCATAAGAAAAATAATTCCCATCTTTAGAAAATGAATAAATATTCAAAGCAGCTGTACCATCTGCTTCGAGAGTGTTCGGCTATTAAAGAAAAATAGATATTATTGCATTAGATTATTATTTTAATAGCTAATAAAGTCAAAAAAAATATTTGTCTTACATTAAAAAATTCTTCACGTGAAGCATCTAAAGATCCTTTCAATTGATACAAGACGCTATTTGAAATCCATAAAATTTAGCAATTAATTTCAAAGAAATCATAATTATATTCATTAAAATTTTACTTTTGAGCTTGTAAACCGGAATTATGAAAATGGTAATAATTATCACCATATTTCCATGGGCAACCATATTTTTCATAATCAAACATTTTGGTTAACCTAAAACATCAAATAGATAAAAAAAAACGTGAATACGTATCCCGAATTTGTTTTTTTAAATGTCAGAATGTGAATAAAGTTAAACTAACGATTTATGAAATTTTTCTTTGTAAGGATATGATTCCAAGTACTTAGAAGTCAAAGCATTCTGTGCATTAACGAAAGCCTTCATAAAATTAATTCCAAAGAATTGAATAGAAAAGATAAAAATGAAAAGACCAGAATAAGTAATTAATCACAAAAAGTCTATTTTCTTTCAGAATATATTTAATAGAGTCGAAATTTATACTCTATCGTTATTAACAGTGTACATTTCGATACTATTCCATATTATCACACCTTTGTCTCTTCAGAGTCAGGATCTTCCAGCCACCTATAAGGGTCAGCAACTCTATAACCATGCAAGTGTTCAACAAGGTCTTCGTCACGTCTAACTTTAGGATAAGCCCAGGTCATTTTTCTTTTAGAGATTAGAAAAAAATTTTTAAATTTACAAAAAGGAGGAGGAGAGATATTTATGATCGGCCTAAACCTGGGTAACACCATTCTACGGAGTTTTTTTCACTTTTTATTTCCGAAATTAGTGAATTTAATTTAATAAATCAATTTTTAATCTGATTACCTATTCCAAATATGACAATGATTTGAATACCAGAATTTAATTTAACCAATATTTCTTAAAATTGTTCATTGTTCCTTAGTTTATTGATAAGTACGCAGAAATTTCGGAGGTTTGACCCGTTGACCCTGTAATGCCTGGGGTATTTATTATTTTATATTATTTAGATAATAAAATAGAAATTGTTTTTAAGGGTACTGTTGCCTGCAATATACGGTAATTGAACCAAAATGCTGTTTATAATAAAGGCATGCCTTGCTAATATTTTTTCTAACTCATTTCAGTTTGTAATTCATGAATGGAATTTGTGAATATAATTGGTCGATTTGTTAAAAAATACTTTTGTATTAAATTTTGGTTTTTGTAAGAATTTTTCAGTTTGTTTTTTTATGCAAACTAATCAACTAATCCGCTTAACATGCAATTACGCAAACAAGTTAAGGATCATCAAATATTTATTGATATAATTGGTAAATCAATAAATTGGATTTGCATTTATTTTTATCCATAAATAGTTTATAAAAAAAAACGAAATTTTTTTTTTTTTTTAAAAAAAAAAAACTCCTTAGAATTATGGCAGCAAACCAATTTATAAAATCATTATTACACCCGACAGAAATTTCAGCATTAATACAATATAAATTTCTTAGATCAAATAATATATCAAAAGAAATCTCATCATGGAGTAAAAACAAAAAACGTTGTTATCATTTCTTGAAAATGACTTCAGGATCTTTTTCTTCAATTATAATGGAATTAGAACAAAAATATAGAGATTTGGTTTGTGTCAACTGTTTGAATTTATAA
>QKYT01000307.1:118539-131918 GCA_003550305.1 Glomus cerebriforme | reverse complement strand
GAAAAATGTAATCAAGAAATTACGAAACGGACTTGTTATTGTTCACATTGTTATAATAAGGAAACTGATATTAAAATACAAAATCATATGAAATATGGATCAAAATTTGGAATTTTTAAGAAATTCGATCACATTTTAGATTATTTACAAAGAAAAGCAAAATATATGAATTATGATCATATTATATGTGAAGAATGTAATAAAGAATTTATAAACCAGATTTATTATTGTTCACATTGTTATGATGAATTTAGGCAATTTTTAGAAGATTTTGATAAATGGATTAGTAAGAATAAAGCTATTGATAATTATAATGATATATTTAAAGAGCCAATAGTTGGAATATCAGATTATGATTTAGATGAAGATGATAGACGAGTAAAATATAAAGATTATGATTACATTTTATGTGAGAAATGTAGTAACAAAATTTATTATTATTGTTGTTTTGATTGTTACAATAAGGAAACAGAAGTATTTAAAAGTTTGTGGTCTAAATTACAACCTGAATTACAAAATATTGAAAATTTTTATTCTAAATTATATGATAAAGAAACAAAAGAATTAAGAGAATTTAAAGAATTACAATCAATTTTAAAAGATTATGAAAATGTTTATTTTAACTTAAACTACGATTTAGGAATATTTAAACAAATTACTCAAAAATTTGAAAACATAAAAAATCAAATAGAAAGTAAAAAAATTCTAGTTAAAAATATAAGATATAATGGTATACATGAATGTGATCTTAAATTCCGTTCTTATTGTGATTGTTATGATAAAGAAATTGATAGCAGGGAAAAAAAACGTATGAAATTTGGAAAATGTAAAGAATGTTTTAAGATAAATGAAGGTTTGGATGATTGTTCATCCTGCAATTCTAAACGTTTTCAAAAAGATTTTGTTAAATGGACTAGTGGAAAAGAAATTATTGATAAATTAATACAATATAATCAACTTTCAGTTAGAATACATGGATTATTAGAATGGATCCCATATGATAAATTTACAAATATCAAATATATAGCCGAGGGAGGTTTTGCTAAAGTATATTCAGCTATATGGATTGATGGACGAATTAAAAAGTGGAGTCAATTATCTAATAGTTGGAAAAGAGAAGGACCAACAACTATTGCTTTAAAAGTATTAAATAATTCGGAAAATATAAGTGAGGATTTTTTAAATGAGGTAATGTAAAAATGAAAGTTTTTATTTTAATAAATTATTGTTAATATAAAATTTTTGTATTTGTAGATAAATTTTTTTAATAAAATTAGTGATCAAATGTGTATAGTGAAATGCTTTGGAGTTACTCAAGATCCTATTACTCGCAATTATGCATTAGTATTGCAATATATAGAAAACGGAGATTTACGCTCATATCTTAAACGAACTGCTAATTTCATAACATGGGGTCAAAGAATGAATAAGATATATGATGTTTGTCTTGCACTTAACAACATTCATAAACATGGATTGATCCATAAAGATCTTCATCCAGGCAATATTTTTGTTGGTTCTACATTTACATATATTGGAGATTTTGGATTTTGCAGACCAGCAAATGAAATTTTATCAAAGTTAACTGAAAAAAATATTTATGGAGTAATGCCATATATGGCACCTGAAGTATTAAATGGAAACCCACATACGCTAGCGTCTGATGTATATTCATTAGGTATAATTATAAATGAAATAATTACAGTAATTCCACCATTCAATAATCAACCGCATGATGTTTTACTTGCACTACATATTTGTCGTGATAAACGTCCAAAAATTAGAGAAGAAACTCCAGATTTTTTGAAAGAATTAATTAAAAAATGTTGGGATGCAAATCCGGAAAACCGTCCAACTTCTGAAGAAATTTTATATACATTTTCATATCATTCAACATTAAATACATATGAAAATATGCCTCTAAGAAGATTATCATCATATGATTTTAATGAAACAATAAAAATACAATCAGATGAATTAAGTGAAAGACATCCACAATCTTTTTATACAAGTCGATTTCTTGATCTTCAAAATTTACCAGAACTTGTAAATTTATATTTTCAAAAAAATTTATCAGGTAAATTTTTTTTATTGCACATTTTTCTGGATTCATTCAAATTAATAACATGCAAAAAAAAATTTTTATTATAGGATAAAATTGAAACTATGGATATTGAGTTATCAGTTTATATTGTTATATTAACAATAGGCCTAATGCGAGTTTTTAGTATTCAAAGGAATTTATTAGGTGGACTGTGATATTGTTTAAATAATTATTGTCATTTAACTGTATTAGACGAAAACAATAAAGTCATTATATATATTTTTGCATAATTTGTTATTGTTTAAAAGGCATATAATTAGTAAAAAAAAAAAAAAGTAGTAGTGGTACCCTAAATTAATAATAATCCCTTGAATGAAATCAGTTATTATCGTGTACATTGGGCGCAATAATGTGTCACAATAAATTCATTTTTTTGAATGATACTGTATACAGGCCTTTCGAATAATTTTATTGGCTAAAAAAATCGAGTGTGATGATCTATTTATTGAGTAACCAAAAAGCTCTTTTAATTTTTATTACTCCTTATATTACAAACCCTTATAGCAAATAGAATGTGCAAATGTAAGAATATTTATCACCTAACCTTTAATTATGCTGTAATAAATGCAATCATTCCACTTAGTAATTTTGCCATAAATATGAGGAATATAAAGTTACTGATAATTATATTGATATATTTGAAGAATCAATATCATATAGGATTACAGACGAATAAATTATAAATGTTACATATAATGTGAAATTTAATAAAAATGTATTGTTATGATTGTGCAATAAGGAGATAAAAGAATTTAAAAGAATTGTGGTCTAAATTACAGCCTAAATGGCAAGATTATGAAATATTTATTCTAAAATATCTGATAAATATTTAAGATTTTAAAATATTATGATGATGTTTATTTTAACTTGATCGAATTATTCAACAACTTGAAGACATAAAATATCAATTATAAAGTGAAAAAATTCTAATAAAAAGAAAAAGATATGACAGAATCGTCATAACGATGTGATCGTTGATGCATGTTACACAATTTCATTTGACAGTTTTCATTTTAACTTGGGCCAATTCCGAGAATCGAGCGAAAATTTCTGTATTCATAAAATTTGCACGATGCATAAAAATTCTATCTGAACTTTTATAACATTTTCAAGAAGATCTGGTACGCTGGTGGAGATCTGCATTACGTCATTTGAAGAGGTATATGGTATACAGACAACAGAAGATAATAGACCTTCGTTTAAGAGTACTAAAGCAAAAAAAAAAAGACACGATAACTATAAAAGTGAAACATAGTATGTCATTTTATCCTACTGCTATGCGTGCAAAAAATGTTGGTGTTTTCTTGCTACAGTAAAAGTGAATGAGCTTATGAATTTGGTTATATTTGGTTACGATTATAATAAACACTTGAGAGAATATTCCAAAATTTTTATTACTAGCATATCATCGGTATAAAGAGTATTATTTATCATACTGTAATTACTGTATGTAGAGATAAAAAGATCGAAAATTTTATAAATAGTATAAAAATATTTTCATAAAAATTTTATGCAGGAGCGTCCGATTTTGAATAAACACGGCGCAAACTTTATATTTACTTATTAAGATTATCTATTATGCATTACTACGACGTACGACCCGCATATTAATTTTAAACTTTTTTTATTATACAATATAAAAATTTCAAATATTTAAATGAAGCTGTTATTTATAACTTTTGGTTAATGGAAATATTTTAAATTAAAACCCAAAAAGGAGTATCCAAATCATATCGAGCCCCTTACAATGTTTCATTGCTTCATATGCAAAAAAACTTTTTAAAATTACTAATTTTATTAATCGCAAGACGAATTCATGTATTATTACATAAGAAATGGGGAAAAAATAATTTCGTTAACAAATTTTGCAATAGATTTTATTTTACATAGTTTGTCATCTTGTTATATAATATAATTGTCATCATTTATTGATATGGACACGTGCAAGAGTGAAGAATATGAAATAAAGTAATATAAAAATTTATTTTAAGACGGATGTTTGTAAAAATATTTTTTAACAATTAAAATAAATGAATTTTAGAAATTTTTAAAAGATGAACGTTACACAAAATAATGTAGTATCTTAAAGCTATAAAAAAAGTTTGACACAAATATTTAAAAAAGTTTAATGATGAGGTATCTAAATAACCTAACTATTGAACAATAATCCAATTATCTATTGACTGGATTCGATTTTAAGATTAAAATTTCTTGGCAATATAGAAAAAGGTACACAATGCAAAAAAAAAAAAAATTGCATACATTAATCGAAACAATCTGTAAACTCAATTTTTTTTTTTACGCGGTGCATCAATAATAAATTTCCATTTCAGATTTAACTGAACATCAGAGTCATCAGGCCGACATAATGACTGAACCAAATGCTCGATCAACTATTTACAACAATGTTAATCCACATAGTCGCGTATATATAATCGTAATAGACGGTGTAATTCATTAGGTTAATTTTCTTTTTCTTTTTTTAAAAAAAAACAAGCCTTAAATTTTTATTATCAAATGAGTCAATCGAGCGATATTTCCGTAAAAATCGATGAAATCGATGTTGAAATCGATGATGAAAAAAATATTGCAACCGATATCAAAAAAAATGATAAACCACATAATGGTAAACCTATTACTATGATAGAAGTATCACCAAATGGAACATATCTTGTTACTTATAGTCCAGAAGATAATTCATTTATCGGTTGGAATGTTACGAATGTTGATGATGTTGCGGATATGGATGAGTTTCAACTTAAACCAGACGACTACCATCATACTACCGAATATAGTACATATACTTATAAAATTTGTGTTTCCGATGATAAGAAACTTACTTTCTTCCCGGTTGTTCTCTTAGTTTAAGTAAGTAATAACTGGTAAACCATCATATTATTTTATTCAATTTATTCCAAATTAATTATAAATTATTGCCCAAAAATTATGGCGTTATTTAAAAATTCAATTTCATCTATACAAAAAATGTATAATTATTTTATATAAACTGACCTGATTTTTTAAATTCTAGAGTAGAAATAATCGATATGAATAATGGTCAAGAAATTGAACTAAATTTAAACGAATTCAATTTTCGGAATTATTTTTGCACCTTTAATTTAAAAAATGAATTTATTTTACATAGTAGAACTTGGTTTAGAAATTTTTATATGGATAAAATAAGATTTGGATTTATTCCACACAAACTAAAACTAATGAGTGGATGTGTAAAAGAATTTACGACATACCAAAAGGTTATGATGTGATTGGTATATCAAAATGTGATAAACTTTATTTATTATTTTCAAATATTTACATGATCTTACTGAAAAAAAGTATAAGAATGTTTGATAATAAGGAGAAAATTGAGGTAATAAAATTATTTATTTGAATAATACATTATGCATTATAATTAATTAGTAATTATTCAATTTTGCATTAAAGTCGAAAGATATCAGAATTTCCAGCAATGAAAAGTTTATTTGTCTAAAAATTAAGGAGAAAATTATTATTTATTCAATTGAGTTAGAAATTCCTATCATTACTTTGGACGCAAATAATGGTATTGTTTTTTTATATAAAGATTATGTAGTACCATTTTAATAAAAAGTAGAAATGAATCCTATAGTTACAATTTATATTATAATTTATACTAAATTTTATATTTCTTTATGATATAGTATTTATTGAAATTGATGTCAATATTGAAAAAAATCAGAAAATTGAAATACCTGAAATTCAGCAAGCTGAAAAGGAAATTGAAACCCCAGAGAAGATCAAAAAAACAAATCAACATTCAGATTTTCAGTTATATTGATTTATACACTCTATTACTTTCTTTTCCATCATGTTAGACCATTGGAAAAAGAATGATCAAAAATTTATTCTAGATGGATATCTTTGGAAGATTAAATTATCAAAAACGAATATTTTATTTAAACCACATGAATACTTAAATGTTCATTCATTTAGTTTATATATGAACGATATACATGCATTTATTAGAGATTATAAAAATGATTCAGGTTTGTTTGAAGATAAATATTATGTAAGGGAAAACGATTCAATTAAATGGAAATAATAGTAATGAAAGATGACAAATTTCAAATAAAAGTTTTTAAAAAAATGATGAAATTGATGGATGGAAAGCAGTTTGCACAAGAATTGATGATTTTTTTCAAAAGCGGAAAATTTTTGGACTAGATTATTATATGGAATCAAGTTATTTAAAAACAATGATGCTTTTATAATGTCAAATATGGGTATTTTTATTTATCATTTTAATGAACATAACAAATCTATTTCTTTAAACTATTTTTACTTTATGGAATTATATCCTGGCAAAACAATGGAAAAATTACAAAAAGTAATGTCAAAAATCTACTTTACCTTTGCAAAATTTTAATAATTTTACAAATAATGATAAATGGATTTATTCAGATATAATGGATAATAAAGAAAGTCTTTTGAAATATGGGGTTGAATTATTATCATTTGCAATCAAAGAACATAATTTAGAATTAATAGATTGTATCCATAAAAAATGTATAAATTACTTTAAAGAAGATTTACAAAATAATAAGATGCTTTTAAGTGTTATTACTTCTACAATATCTCTATTAAACGAATATTATCCAGAGTATACTTTAAAATATTCATTAGAAACAAGCATGATTATAGATTCTCATTCTTATAATATAGAACATCAAAATAATAGCTTACATCTTTATTCTCAAAATCTTCAAATAATTGATTTATCTCAATCTATTTTATGGTCAAAATATCTTATGTGTGACAGAGACGATTTTTTTTTACTTCTTCAATGTTTAGCAGTTCTTTTAATTCTTTTAACTTTTTCTATTTCATCCATTTCATTTGTTACAATTTATTTATTATTAAAATACCATTATATTAATGATTTTCATACTAATAATGAGGTGTTTATCCGGTTCTATTGTTTCATTTTTCATAAAATTTCCAATACTAACAATCACTTTTATGAATCCTTATATTAAGTTTATTAATTATTCAAAAAATTATAATTGGCTTTTGGAATTAATTAGACCAAAATCTAGTCCTTTTGTTAAAATAATAAGTGGAGATATCTATAAAACATGGAATGGGGAGGCATTAATTAATTTTAAATGGAATATCTATGGGAAATATTATTATATAATGATTTGGATTTCATTTATGGCTTTAATTGGATGCTTTACTGTTGCTGCAACAATTTCTCAGCAATATATTGATGAAGATAACTTTTGATTGCTTCAATTATATTTGGATCTATTCATTTGAGCTTTGAAATTCGTCAAATCATTTATGATCCTATTAAATGGATTAAGACTATTGGAATATTTTTGATATGTAAAATTTTGATTTAATTATATTATTTAAATATGTAATATTAATCATATAATCAATAATGTATTTTAGATATAATTGCATATTTGCTTCCAATATACACTTCTATTTATCGGCTTCAAACAAATGATACGAATAGTCGAATAATTTCATTACTTTCATTTTCATGTCTATTTTTAGATATAAAATTTTTGTTATTTTTTAGAGCATTTGAATCTTTTGGTGTATATTTTGCAATAATTATCAGTGTTGCAGAACAGATCATTTATTTCTTAGTACTCATATTTATTATTATAATAAGTTTNGCACATGCATTTTATATTTTATTATTTCCAAGATCTGGATTTTCTTTGGAGCAATATACAAATAATAATCCTTGGAATTTGGCTCCTACTTATAGTAGTGATGGAACTATGGATCCTAATCCATTTATTATTCAACCACCAAATGAAAATACAAACATGTTTACAGATTTTGGAAGTCATTTTTGAAAATGTATAAATTCCTAACAGGTATGTCGAAAAAAAATGTATTTATTCCTAATGTCCTCTGTTACAATTATTTAACTTTTTAATATATTATTAGGTGATTCAAGTGCATTATCCAATTGGTCATATTTAAATAATCCAACACTTGTAATACTGAGATTGTCTTATTCTCATTATTGATTGTTATATATCTTATGAATTTATTTATTGGATTACTCAATATGGCAATTGATAAAGATAATGATAGAGTTTCATATTTAATACAGAAAGCAAATGTATATATAATAACATTACTATTTAACATAAATATTATTTCAATTTTTTTTGTAAAAAAAGGAATTTCAAATTTTCTTTTTCCTATAGATTTTGGCTGAAATTGAGTTATTTACCTATTACCAAATCAGAGACGTTGGGAAACATGGTTTCTTGAAGTAATGTATGTTAATTTCTATCTTATAAAAGAAAAATACTATTTTCTCAATATCAATACTTTAATAAATTTATTTTTTCAAGATATTATTATGCCAATGCTGATAAGACTCGTGAAGAAATTAGAAGATTGATTAGTAATTAATGGAAAACTAATGATTTTCCAGATATGAAGAAAGCTCTATTAAAAGAACTCAATATTCAAGATATTGATGATAAAAACTAATTTGCAGCAAGCATTTAAAGAAGAATTAAAAAGAATTAAAACAAACTTTATCAAAAGAATCTAATGACCAGAATAAGATTAATTTACAACAAGTAATTAAAGAAGAATTAAAAGAACCGAAAGAAGAATTAAAACAAATTTTATTAAAAGAATCTAATCTTTAAGATATTAATGATATTAAAGACCAATTTGTAGCAAGTATTAAAAGAAATGCAAAAAATACAATTAAAACCTGTATAATATACATTTTTATTATTTACATTATTTATAATTTGATCACTAGTAGATTATAGAGTATTAACTTTACTAGTTTGTAATTAATTATATAATAAAATATATTATTCCAATCAGATATTTTTATAAATATAACATATAACATTATGGTGACAATTTAGCGGATCATGCAATTTCAGAAAAAAAGTCATTATCTTGTTAATTATACTTTAATATTCCTAATCAAACTATATTAATTTATATATACATTTTAAATGTTAATTTGTCTTATAATCAATTTAATTTTATTTTAACATTTTTTTTGTGCAATGAATAAGTATTCTGGCATTTAATTTCCGGGTTCACTGGATTTTCATAATTTCTTAATTCTGGCCAAAATTTCCAATTGGTTCTAGCCGAAATTAGACTAGACTGAAATTAAACAATTTTTTGGTAAGTTTTTTTTTATAGTTTTTTATTACTAATCAGAATAAAAAACTTGACCGGAACGACTTACGCTTCAGCAAATATAGTTTCTTTTTTTTTTAAAAAAAAAATAAGGAAATTTTTGGATGATGTTGAGTTAATTTACCGAAACCTCTCAAAATGGATAAAGAATTGGAAGTGAAAATTGAGAGGAAAGAAATGAAGGAAGCGTGTTTAGGGTTATAAAATTTATGCCAAGCTTCACATATAGTTCCTCTTTCTTTGCTAGTAAGGTGAACGACATTTTATTATCTAAATAGATAGCAAAATGACGCAAATATGCAATCCAATTGGTCTTGAAATGATATCCAAAGGTAGTAGATAATGATCAGGATTATCAATAGTCTCTAAAGGTAATTCGGTTTGTGAAACTGAGAAATCAATAATACCTCGAATGGAAATTTCAGAATTAGACATTACAGCAAGAATAGGATTTTCACTGTATATTTTTAGTTTTATGTTTTTATCCCATAGCCTGGAAATTTTCTTACCAGCAAGTCCTCTTCTATGCCCCCTACATAAGAAGGTCGATAAACAATTACCCAACTATCATTATTGATTTCAGTCACTAAGCAGGAGTGAAAAAAAAATGATTTTTGTTAATCGCGTATGTAATTTTATCTTTTATTTCTGTTTTTGTTCGCAAAAGAGTAAGAGCCTCAAATCAAATATTTGTAATTCATTGTTTCTCAGAATTAGTAAAATCTTCGGAAAGCTTTTTAGTAGTCTTAGCAGTTTTCTTTTTCTATTCATGATTATATTTTGATCTTTAATGTGAGTCGGCAAGGTTTACAGAGTTGCTAAGTTACCTAGATCATGTTATTAGTGTCTGCTTAAAAACCAATAGAGATTTTGATGAGAATTTCACAACCTTTATTGCATTCGATAAACAAGCGTCCGTCATATGCGGCGCGGTAATAATTTGACGACTTCCCCTGCATAGCCATAAAAAATGTCACGAAATGGCCAGCATTATAGATTCGGCTGGCATTAAGCGTGTCGACGAGTATATTTTTCACTACTAAAGTTCCCGTGTAAATATAACGTGATTTTTCGACAGGGTACGCTATTCGACTATTAATTAACAAAAGTAGGATTTTCTATCCGAACTTTAATTTTTTAAAACGTTTTTTTCCTTGTAAAATTGGCATTATCATTTTTACAAAGATTTTGGTTTCTGTCTTAATATTATTTGTTGTACATCCTATTTCATACAAAATCTTTTATTTTTTTTTGTCTACCATAATCGGGGACGTCTAAAGCGGAGCAGAATCACGTGATCATAGTGCATATCTGTCACCCNCGCGTCACATCTTCATTTTACATTTTTCCTAAGTATTCTAGGGACTTAATTTTTTCGATAGGTGAAATCTTATTTATCACTTGTTATTTGTCACATGCATAATTTCTTAATGCCATAATTCCGGCCAAAATTTTACGAAAATCACGTGATTCTGCTCCGCTTTAGACGTACCCCTTTTTGGATTGTATAACATTACCTAAATATTCATAAAAGGTAATTCCGATCAGCGTTAAAGTTTTGGCCAAAATTAAAGATATGACGACTAATATGTGACGAATAGACTTTCACACCTCAAAAAAATTTCAATAAATAGTAAAAATTGAAAACTGAGAATGTGATACGGTATGATGAATTATTACATATATAAAGTCACGTGATTACTGGTAATGATCACTGGCAGTAATTTATAGCAATTTTATTTATTATAACTCAAAATATTATAATATGAATAATAAATTTTTAAAGTTTTTGAGATTTTATCTGTTAAAGATCAAAGTAAAGTTAATACATTGTAACCAAAAATATAGAATAGATTACATAAAGATTAGTACTAGTTAGTTATAATATTTATAGTATAAGAATTATATTTACAAATATTTTATAGTTTAATTTATATTTTAAATAATTTATAGTTTAGTTTAGTAACACGTGATTAGCAAGTGATTAGTGTGATAAAGTAAAGTATGACAAAGCAAAATATGGTGTAGTAATATGGCAAAGCAAATGATCAGCATGATTAATTAAGAGTCATTGCAAATCACTTAATGGAAGAGTACAATTACGTTATAAAGGGATAATTTATTATTAATCATTAGTAATCATTAATAAGAAGAAAAGATGAAAAGTTAGAGAATATAAGAAATTTAAGAAAAAAAGAAAGAAAGAAAGACAGAGACATATAGAGATAAGAGAAAGAAAGAAAGATTGAAGGAAATATATAGAAATGAAGAAAGAATGAAAGAAATGAAGTATTACAAATAGTTTATTGAAATGTAATTAGCAAAATATCAAAATGTATAAATATAGGCTGAGAATTCTTTAATTGAAAGTTTTTCAGCTTTCAAGTTCAAGAAAAATAAAAATAAAAATAAAATATTAAAAATACAATTCCTTAAATTATTTCCTTAGCGAAAAAAGCCTAAACATAATAGTTCTATTAGTCCTGAAGTAGCACAAATATTTTTATACAATTGTTCTTTATTCTAATATTTTAAGTCCAGAAATGAAGTATGTGAAATTATTTAATTTTAATTATTCCATATAAAGCTATTTAATGTTAAGGAAAATTATCACATTTTAAAAGTTAAATTTAAAGAGATGAGAAAAATAACGAGTTATCAAAATTTGAACTAAGCATATTTTAGAAAGGGAAAGTTAATTCTTGTAAGGATAAATAGCAGTTGTCTGTTACAACATATATGATTAGATTTTGAAGTAAATTTTTAATTAATTAAAATATTTTGAGAAATAAATTTTCTATTATAAATTAACTTCATGTAAGCTAAAGTTTGTATTAATTATTAATAGGTCTAAAGTTTTTACAATTTTATTTGCCAACAAATAAATATGATTTGTGATTTTATAATAATATAAACTTAAATTATTTAACAATTTATTTATATACTCAATAATTAAATAAAATTATAAAAAAAAACAAATTATTCAAATTACAAACTAAGAAATTTGCAAGATATCTTGCTACCCTAGTCATTAGTATTTAAATAATTCTAAATAAAAATACAAATTTACAATATAGCTTTGTTTTTAAAAAATTTTAAATTAATCATCTAAAAAAATTTCAAAATTATTCTATTAAATTTGAATATTATAATATTTTTAAAGAACTTACCATTAATAATTTTTAAATCATATTGTTCTTCTAAATGAAAATTTGAATTTCAGTAATTTCAGTATCGGTATCGATTTTGTGATTTATCAAACTGATTTACTGAATACTATATATACTGTATATAAATCAGCAATCTAGTCGATCTTATTAATATTTTTTTTAATCTCTTTTTTTTCATACTTCCTTTTTTCTTCATACTTTTCTTTTCTTTGTAATTTTTAATTTTAATCTTAATTTTAATTAATATTCAATAATAATGATATTAATGACAACTGGAAAGGCAGTGGACAATAACCAAAATGAATGTAAAGCAGAACCAGATATAAATATTAAAAAAACAAATACAAAAAGTAATACTAAGCGTAGTTGGGCTTGGGCTCATTTTGTATTTGATGATGTAATAAAAAAAGCATGTTGCAATTACTGCAAAGCTTTAATAATTTGTAACAAANGNAGCACTTCAGGTTTGATAGGTCACCTAAAAAATAAATATAATCTAACAAAAGAAAAAAGTTAACAAAGACAACCCACACTTCACAAAGTAATAAATAATGCAGCAGTGCCAGTCATAAGTATAATGATAAAACATTTATTATTTATGATATTAAATATGTTAATATTTTTATTTTTTATATATTTTTATTAATAGGCATATAATAAAGAAACTTTTAGAAAGTTTATTATTGAATGGGTCATAAAATACAGTAGTTCACAAAAGTAATACATCACCTGAAAGAAAAAATAAAAATTATGATATCACATGATCTAAAGTTTATTGGCACCTGAAATAAAAAAAAATCTAAAAATAGAATACTGGAGTTACCTAAATATATAAATTTATTTTAAATTGATTAATTACTTTTTGAATTACATGAAATTAAGTCACAAACTACTGATGTGTTTCTTTTGACTATTTG
>QKYT01000307.1:37983-101505 GCA_003550305.1 Glomus cerebriforme | reverse complement strand
GTAATTCATTTCGACCCTCGTGGAATTTTTTTTGATCATTTTGACTTTGCCATTTTCATTTCGGTTTCATGTATAACTTACATAATATACTCGAGTTAATATTAAAAATTTCTTATTGCAAGCTTCTCTGATAATGTAATTCAATTTATTAACTTCATTAAGTTTCTCTGCTATTTTTTTCAGAAGATTCTCTTATTATGATTAGGGATATGGTAATATTCTTTATTATCATTTTTACATTCATCAATGAAAATGCAGGTTTGTTCAGTACTTCAATTAAAAATAATTTTACGAATAAGAAAAACTTTTATTGAAAAGGTGAGGTTTAGAGTAAACAAGAAGGGCTTGCTTTTATGTATTATGATTTGCCAAAGATGCTAAAAATGAGCTGTGAATAAATTAGTGACATAATTATATTAAGTTGAAAAAATATAATGATCAATCTAATGATTAATTGAAAAAATAATAGTGGCTTAGTTACTTTTTTTTCACATCTAAATTGCTAATCACCTTGTGATATAGATTACAAGAATATAACAGAAGAGTGTCTGGTACTAGCAAGAAGCCAGATGTACTGTAATACAATAGTAATAATATTGGCTCAGATCTAATTTAACCAAACCATAATGAATTTGAATCATAATATTTCTTAGTATAGGTTGATAAATTGATAAAATCAGTGAAATTGCTAGCCAAAGATACGGAACATAAACTCTAAAATGGATAAAACCAACTATTCTGGTTTAAATCCTATAGTAGTACAGGCATTAATTAATTTGCAATATAAGTATAATGATAAAATACCAGAAATGTGGTGTTCTCATATTCGTTATCCATTTAAGAAACTTCTTGAATATAATCCAAAATTCTTTTTAAAGAATAAATTTATCCATATGACTGAAAGAGTGTATAAAGATGGAAAATATAGAGCTGAAAGACGTTCACTTTATATTTATTGCACTGTATACTACTCTTTGGCATTTATCTGAAAAAATACTATAGAATATACAAATGATCACCTGGAGAAATGCATTGCTAAAAGGTACAGTATATCTATACAAAAGAATGTGAAAAAAAGAGGAAGTATGCTTTTATTAACTAATAAAAAAGTTGTTGAGATTTTTATAAATTATTCTATATATCCACCACATGGTTATCATATACATAATATGGACTATGAATTTTAGGGAGAGAATTGCTTATTCTATATTTAATAGTGCAAAAATTATTCAATGAACTTGAAAAGCTTTTAAGTTGAGACCTGAGATATGAGTAAAATGAGTTTAGAATATGGTGAGAAATGATGGTACTTCTGATGAAAAGAAGTTTTTAAGTATAAATCTTAGCATTAAAAAAACTCCTGATAATTATATAGCAAATAATATAAATAAGAAGAAAGAACAGCTAAGTAATTGATTATGTCTTATATCATATATAGTTGCTTTTATAGAATTATATCAGCAAGGCTATAGAATCATTAAATATTCAGGATGGATTTATATATTAAAGTGGCTATTGAATCCTGAAAATTACTGTATTGACAAATATCTCAATAATAGCAATGTAAACTTTGTTAGAAGTTCAGAATATGGGTAATACATGTGTAAAATAGCAGGTAAAACATATCCATGTAATTCACTAAAAATTTATTATTATGAATTTGGATATTTTTATTTCTAGGGAAAAGATATTAACATAGATTTCTCAGATTTGAACAAAAATTGTAAGTATGTGCAACAAATTTTCTGAACTATAGATTCTTTATTAAAATAGTATATATTTATATATAATTATTTAGCTAAGCCTTTAAGGTACTTTATAATAATACAATAATTTTTTTTATGCTATTTTGTGAAATATACTAAAATTCAGTATGTATTCTGCATGTATGATCATCTGATGAAATGTATCACCTTTAAAATAAAAAATGTGATCTGCTTATTCTAAATTAGACCCTCTAATCTATAATGAAATTTTTTTCAAGAAGTTTAGGAAGATTAATAAAGCAATTTTGGGTATTCTTGATTTCTAAATACTATAATGACTTTAAAAATTTCTATGCGACAGTTATTTAGTGAGCTTATAGGAATTACAAGAAAAGACCTGAATCTTTAGCAAAATGGATTTGAAAGACAGTGAGGAATAATATTATTTCTAATAAGAAGAAGTTTTTAGGTATTGTTTCTCATGGTAAAACTTATTATTTCATTAATGGAAAACTAATAAAGTTTAATTATATGAATGACCAATTTTATGGAGGAAATAAGCATAAGATTTATTTTACTAATACTTGAGCAGAAAAAAAGAAACAATAGTTATAAATACAATTGGAAAATGTAGTAACGATACTTATTATAAAATTATTATATCAATAAGATTATATAGTTTATAGAGGTAAATATTGGATTTATATGTTAAAATGGTTATGGAATCTGGAATACTACCTTAATAATAAAAAATACAACTTTGTAAATATCATCAAAATTTCAAAATATGAGAAATATAGAGGTAAAGCATCAATAATAGAACATATATGTGATTTACTAACATTAAAATTCACATATGTTCTCTGATGTGGCACAGTAAATGATCGACAGGTAAAAAAGGTGAAAATGGTATTACTTATTAAATTTATTTAATTTATTTAACTTATTTAATTTATTTTATTTATTATACTTATTATATTTAGTTTATTTATTATATTTGTATTATTTATTTTATTTTCTTTACATTTATTTTTATATAAAAGTATTGAGTTTTAGATTTAGTTAGCTCAGAGTTTTTTCAGTAGTTTTGGATAGAGTTAGATAATTTAGCTATTAACTCATTAATAAAGTCTAAAGTTAAATATACACTTTTACCTTCACGTTTCTTTGTTACTTGTGTGAATCGATTGTGTATCGATTTGTATTGTGAAATTATTGTAAACTTGTGTCAAACTGTGTGTTTGAACCTTTACTGATTAATTTGATCTACATTTATCCTCACATATAAACATATAAAACATACACTTATTTTTAGATTTCCTATACATCTGAATAGATCACTTTAGGTTTTTCTTAGTTAGTTGTTTGTATTTACATATGACGCTGATACTGAGAAGAAGATCTTTTTACTGTGAATATTACAGACTTGAATGATAATTGCAAGTTTTTGTACCAAATTTTCCAGATCAGTTCTTGATCAAGATCCTGAATATTATCAATAAAAAATTCATCATATTTACAATACATGTTGGCATATGCGACATAAATTAGTATATTTTTAATTCTCATTAAAGTGCATATGATTGTAATAGGTAATACATTACAAATCATCAGTAATTCTATGTGTCTGTTTGTGTGACAAATTAATTTTAAAATTGATTCCAAAAAATATTTCAAATTTTTTTCTTACAGCATTTAGCCAAATAATTTTTGGCAGAATAGCATTTATTGATATGAATATTTGTTCCAGAAGGATGGAAGGGCTGATTTATCAGCCTAATATTTTTATTATTTTCTGAATAGAATAATATCTATGTATATGCTGGATCTTTGTGCGATCGAGCAAAAAAATTTTGTATATGCATTATTCTCAATGCCTTTGTAAATGTTAAGATCTTTAATGCATATTTTACATGTAAACATAAAATTTATTTTAGTTTGGCGCTAGCGTAAAGTGCCTTGCATATTCTCCTATTTCATAACAACAACTTGCAATATTTTACTTCACTACATAATCTTTATTAGCTATCCTTTCAAAATATTCAAAAACTAATTTTTCATTTTTTTTAATTTCATGTTCAAATTGATAACATCTACCAATAAAAAGTTATACTAATAGATGATCCTGTTCTGATGCATTAATAAATAAACTAAATGCTTTTTTATTATTTTCAATTGTTTCAATCTCAAAATAATTAAAATATTCAAATAAAAAAATAAAATCTGGATTATCTTGATTATTTAATAGCCAGTTATAAATTATTTGTCAGTAAATTTATATTATGATTATTAAGATAATCAAGAACATGCTATTTTATTATTCTTCAGACTATTTTCTTATTATACTTCTTAAACAATAGATCAACTATTTCAATAACCATTATACTTAAATCCACCTTAGATAAATTATTTTCATCAATTTGTTCATTCGTTGATATTGCATTACTATTGTATTCTATTTCATCTGTATTCATATTATGAAAATTTTGAATCATTTGAGATAATTCTTCATGTAATGAACTTTTCATACTATTTGAAGCTAGACTTTCATTTTGAATATGATTTATTATATCATTTTGTTGATAATTGCTACATTGCTTGAATGTGAAACAAACAATTTTAATTTTTTAACAACTTCATGCATAGATGATCAATTTTTTGATTCACCATTCCAATATTCTAATAATTAAAAATATTTTATTAATTAAATAAATTTTTAATAAATATAATAATTAATAAAGACCAACACATTAAAAATATAATTACTGGTGTAAAGATTGGCATAATCATCAGGAGTATCAGAAACAATTGTTTTTCTCCAATTTCATATATTAAACCAATATTATTTATCTCCTCATAAAATGGGATATTCTGCTTGATATTTCCCATAGCAACACAATATATATTGCTCTTTGCATTTAATTCTGTTAAATTTTTGCTATTCATTAATCTTTTGAAATTAATATAAAAAATTATACTAAGTAATTTTGATTGGGATTTAGATACTTCTTTAATCTTTTTTGATAAATCAAACTGCTGAATCCTGATGAACTAGCATGTTATATATTTATTAATATAATATTTAAATACTTACCAAGTCATGGAGTACAATTCCTTCATCATGCAAATAAGATGCAGATATGAATTAAAAATGATGAAAAAAAATATCTCAATCATATCGCAAAAATATAAAATAAATAATCGTCATCAATTATTAGCTATATTGGTATGATTTGAATTGTACCTATATACAATTGATCATACCTGTAAATAATTAATCATACCTTATCTTTCATATAATATCGTACTATAACAAAATGTCTCATTCTAACCAATAATTTTTTCATTAACATTTCTTAAATTGTTAATAGATCAGTTTCTTTTTATACTGATAAATTACTTTTGCTTATTAATTTTTGTCAAAGTATCTTTACTGTATTATGTTATTACAAACCATAAAAAAAATTTATGCAAGAGTTTATCAAAAATCTAAGCTAAAATATGTCAGTTTCTTTAAGTTTGAAGAAATAATACGATCATTTGGAGTAAGAAATTACAGAGATTGATCACACAAAAAGTCACATTATTCAGAATAAGGTCAATCACCTCACCTTTTTTAAGAATCAATCTAATGAGTAATAATAAACCTGTATTAATCATATCTTTATATACTGATTTGTTTCACTATATTGAGTTTATCAAGAGTTTATTTATTTTATTCAGAAAAATACATATACCTGGCCATTTTATACTATCTAATCTTCATAAAAACAAAGTTCAAAAGTAATATCTATTCAAAACACAAATTTCTACATTTGTCTCTTCACAATTTGAAATACTTCATTCACATATTCATTATAATTCATATCAATGGTCAAAAACTGATCTATCTTACAGATATCTTATAAATATTGGGTACCCAAAATGCAGAAAATCTGCTATACATCGGGTACCCAATATGTATACCATAAAATTAAAAAATACAATTTATTAATTATCTCGCTATCCAGTGATCATAAAAAGATGAAATATAGCTCATTTGATTCACCTCACTGAGACGTATCGAATAGTACTAATCTCGCATTTCTAGGTATGATAGATATCGAGATATTGCATTTTTTGTTTATTTTTTTATGATTTATCGAATATCTTAGCATCTATCACACCTAGAAATGCGATATTAGTACCATTCGATACGTCTCAATAAGGCGAATCGAATGAGCTATATTGCATCTTTTTATGATCACTAGATAGCGAGATAATTAATAAATTGTATTTTTAATTCTATAGTATACATATTGGATACCCAATATATAGCAGATTTTCTGCATTTTGGGTACCCGATATTTATAAGATATCTGTAAGATATCTGTAAGATAGATCAGTTTTTGACCAGTGTATTCCATAACCATGAATGATATTAAACAGAGATATAATAAACTAAAGAGTCATATTGAATTCTTAAAGAAAGAATGTAATACTTTATTTGAAAAATTTTCCACCTATGTATATAAAAATGATTTAGATAATTAACAATATATTCAGATCACACTATATAGCAGTTGCTATCAGGTGATCATAATTTTAATAGTGTTATTACTTGTGATTGGCTTTTATGCTAAATGAAACTATCTAAAATAAGAAGAAAATAGGTATAAATCTGGTTAGCATCATGTAGCAAGTATAAGGAGCATTTTTAATAAAACATGATATATGATCATAATCATGATTTGATGTACTGCATCCCATGTCTGCCATGGCATGTTTTGGCATATCATGTTTATGCATATGCATATCAATGCATATTATGTCAATTTTTCAATTTCCATACGAACAACAGTTGTTTATATAGGATTTGAAAATTGGATAATATTCATAATTTGCGATTGACATAAAATTATTCATTAGTAATGATTTGTAGTACAGTCTGAATTGGCTGAGATTGACACAAAATTATTTATTAGTAATGATTTGTGATACAGTCCGAATTGGCTGAAATTGGCNCAAATTGCCAANATTTTTTATTAGTAATCACAGAAAAAAAAAATCAGAAAAAAATTTTTACAACTTTCTCTTCCTCTTTTATCTTTAAGATTATTCTATTAGTTTTATTTCAATAAACTCATTAAATAGTAAATAAAATCCTACAGTAAAATGAAAAGAATTCAAGACTTTTCTGTTAGATTATTTGGTAATTACTTGTAACAAATATAATTTTTAAAAATTTTTATATTGGATTTTATATGTATATTAAATGAATGTTTTCATATTTATTTGAAAGGTGAGATTACTTTAATTTAAGAATCAAGGATCATTCAGATTGAGCTAGTACATGTGAAGATATTAACAACCAAACTCAGAAATTGAAAATAATTNTNTTGGACGAATTTATTCATCAACCAGTAATCCAAATTATGCGGTTTTGAATTTAATGGATAGATCTTAATCTCCTCTTTCGAATGAATATGAATTCATTCATCTAGCTTGCATATTTGGTAAGTTATTTGCATTTTTATCACATGAATTATATTCTGTTCTCTAATTTTAATGAGGTTACATGATCATTGATCTCTCAACATGTATGTTAAACACATATATCTAAATTTTCATAAGTTTTGAGCAGATATCTATGGACTACTGGTATAACATGAACATACAAATTTTATTTTTTAGTAATAAATATTTTAATTATTATTAAATATTAAGATAATGAATTTTTAAGACTATACATTTTTATATTTAGATAAAATATTACTAATTACTACTAAATGGCCGCCGACCAGGGGCCGGTCATACAATTATGAGTCTAGTTGTTATTTATGTATTGGAAGTCTAAAAAATAATTTTATGAATTCATATAATATGGTAGAGGAAATCTTAGAAACTGTTACATCTCATATCGATTAGTTAGAATATCGTGTTGAGCAGTTAGAACTTAATAAGAAGTGTCAGATAAATAGCATAAAATTTTTAGGTACTTACCGGGATTGGATAACCATCTTCATAAATGAGATGATAGATCGTTTAGAAAAAAGTGACTGGAAGCTTGTGAAAAAGAGTCTTGTTTGTCTCTCAAATAAATTGACATTGACAAAACAACAAGATAAATGTCTTAAAGAGCTAGGAAACATATTAGAGGGTGTTGGAATGTCACTCAATAACATAGAACTTTTACGTCAAGTGAAGGATCAAAGTAACATTAAATTTTATTCAAATAAACAATGTTTAGGTCAAGTAAAATTGTTACTTCATATTCCAATTCCTGAAGAAATGAACCTCCTTTACAGAAGGTACTAGAGACAATTGATAAATGGAATCTGAGGAGAACTACTCATGATGCCATTTATTTTTCTGATTAGAAATAAAAGTGACTGCTTTACCCTAATTTTAATAATAAACATGCAGAAGGTAAGGCAAATTAATTTAATACATTCAATAGAAAGCTTAATCTAATTAGTTATTTAATTTTTATTCTAGGATTGTAACAAGAAAAGCTCAATTCAAGTATGACAGAAGAGAGAAGAGTTCTTTCGAATATATGTCTTAAACTCTGAAACGAAATGAAATTTAATGATGCATAATAATATAATATAAATAAAGCTTAATCTTTTCTTAAGTAAATATTAAAATTAAAAGACTTATACAAATAAAATGCTTTATATTTGCAAACTTTTTATATTTACCAAGAAAAATAGTTAACCATTGATGACTTTATAATGCAATAAATGTTGTCTCTTGCAAGAAATCCCATAATACTGTATATGCAGTAAAGTAGCCCACATAACTATCTTGATAGTATTTTATACAATTCATTTATTATTGTGCAATTTTGACAAAAAAATCATGTGCTCATGATGATTCATCACACTGATCACTTTTACCAAGAAAATTTTTATTAAAAATAAATACAAAATTGAAACATTGCTCGTGATACATGACGAAGCTCTATTCTATGACTGTAGACTTATACCGCTCTGTAAATTCTATTTTTTCTTGACTATCTCTTCTACATGATATTTCTTAGTTGTGGGTTCCTCACTACCTACTGCTCTGTTCTTTAATAATCCTACAATCACTTCTAAAACTCTCTTCATACTCTTATGCAATTCTATATTATCTTTGAGAGCACCTTCTGTTAGTAAAATTTGGTATTCAGTTCTGCTCATACTATAAATACTCTTAGTGCTATGAAGAATGAAGTACCAGTTAGTTTTAGTACTGACTACATCATAGATGTAATCATAGTCAGGATCGAATGTCTCATCAACCTTTCATTTTTTCTTGTTCATATTTATATTCATCTAGAAGAAAATAGAGAAGTAAGTTAGTAATAGCCCATGATTATCCTATAGCGAGCAAGCTAGTAGAATTTGTTATACTTACATCATAAGCACTTCAGCATTGTAGTAAGTTTTGGCAGATACCCACAGTCGCTTACCTTCAGTTATGCAAATTATTTCCTCCAATATTTCACTGATAATTTTTTTGATTGCATAGTTGACACAGCCAGTATTTTCTTCACCAATTACATTTGCCTGAGGTGTGATTACCAAACCATCAAGAAGACTTACAGCTATATGTAAGATAGTAGAAATGTACTTGCAATGCATGTCTCGTTACTATCTACAACAGGTTTCATGTTTTTTATCTGTAGAAAATATCATCAATGTATAGCTTAAATTCAGGAGGTACTTTCGCTGATTGGGTGGGTAGCTATAATATTGATATGTGAACTCAAAATATTTTAATAAAGAACCTTTGATAGAAGATTACTTATGTAATGTGAACTGTAAAATGCAAGTTATATTCCCATTAATGATATCATATTTCTCTAACACTTTACTCAAGTTTTTTTTAGTCTTGTATGAGAAGAATGATCTTAACTTTTAATCTTTATACCCCTTAGTAAACTTTATGAGTCTCATCGCTGATCCTCCCTTCATATCATAATCCATAAGTTTTTCTTTAGTCATGTCAAAAAAGTCATTGCCATTAATCTTTTCATTGCGAATAATTTTTTCATTATCCTTGTTAAGTCTTAAATCCTATACTTGCAAAAAAAGAGATAAGCCCTTCAGTATCATATTTTTTAACTTCATCTGCTAATATGAGTGCTTTATTTCCAATTGCTGTAATAGAGGTGGAAGTAGAAGCTGGTGTATTAGTTTTAGAGACAGATATAGTGTTACATTTTTATAGTGATATTTGGCTCAAACAAAAAATAATATTATATTTCAAAGTGAAATAAAAATTTATTTTGGCAAAAAAACAAGTGTTAATATATGTTTTTATATTGCACAGGTATTGCATCATTATATGTAACATTTTTTATAATATATGCTTTATTTAAGAAATAAAAAAATGTTGCCAGAACTGGCTTATAATACATAAAAAAAATCTTGGGCAAGTTACATGATGTGAATAAAAATATAACTAGTTTAAGATTCTTCTCAAAAGTTCACTTTCTGATTTGCTAGAGCCCAATATCTTCAGAATCTTTTTCCATTACTACCTCGGAGTATATGAGGATATGAATAGAACCTCTCTTTCTATTTTCTTAAGAATAAGGAGGCTTTTCTATGAGAGCATTGATATATAAGGTAGGAAAATAGTTAGAAATTCCTTTCTGTAAATCTATAAATACTTCTTGTCTAGTTACAAAACTGTTTACAGAAGAGACTATAGAAGAATTAGGCTGTAAAAAATTAACTTCATATAGATCAAAGTTTACTTAATGTAAGAATTGCCAAATATTTTTAATCTTATTTTTCAGATTATTAATGGTCAAATTATTATTAATTTCTACAGAAAAAATATTATTCTCAGCCTCACCAAAAGAAAGCAGTTAAGATGAATAGAAGACATCTAGCTTTTTTAAATACAAGATTATTATAAGAAAAATGCATTCTTATATATATATAACTTCTAGTATATACATACCTTAAAATTTTTGCGAAAAAGTTAGTTAAACTACTATATATTCCTACATACTTTATATCTTGCTGTTGGAAAGAAAAAGTTAAGGAGATATGAGGCATAATTAGTATTGTCATCTGATGCCAAGAGCTCTATGAAAATACATGTAAATGGAATCTTCATACCTTTTCATATGTAGATCTACCTTGCAAGACATATAGTTGGTTTTATACCTGGTGATCTCAGAATTGTGAGTCCCTCAGCCCTTCATAACATATGCTTTTGCTGTCAATATTTACTTTTATAGTAGGTCTTATATTACGTGTAGACTTTCTTTCACATTTTTTTTATATTTGTATGGGGAAAAAAAATAGAGATACTAGTTAGCATGATTATTTTTCTTTTTTTGATATATAAAAATAATGTTTTACAAATCTGTTTATATGATCATTCACAATCTGTGGCTTAGCAAAATCTTCTGAGCTGGTGATCACTGCTTTAGACTAAAATTTCTACTATCTCATCTAACGCAAGTGCTTATAACCTATCCATAAGAACTTTTAATTTATTTTTAGATATTAATCCTTTGAGGTATAGCCATTTAAGATATTTTTTAGAATAACCTATGCTATGTTATACTTTTCCAGCTTTGAATAAAATTTCTTTACTATATAATTGTCTTAAACCATATTTCCTAATATAAAATTCACAAGATATGACCTTTTGAACCATTTAAGATTTACACTCTCCTACAAAAAGTATCTGACTATCCTAAAAATTAAAAATTCCAAAGATTTTAATAAAAATTTTACAATTATATTAAAATGTGGGGTGAAAAAAAATTAATTTGAAGTGTATCTTTGCTCAATTGATAGTAAAAATCCACAGAAATATTTAATTTTCATAAGAAAAAAAAATTCAACTTTTTAATAAGAATGTTTATAGCAAAATCGATATCAGAATTTGATTTCTTGACTTTTAAATAGCTTATATTCCAAAAATCAGAAAGATTAGTTCAGTAGTTGTTGAGAAATCAGCTTTTAAAAATAATTTTAATAATTTTCAAAGGTCGATCTTGAGATAACTACTGAACCAATCTTCCTGATTTTTAAAATATAAGGTATTTTTTAGCCAAAGAATCAAATTTTGATATTCATTTTGCTATAGCTGTTCTGGTTAAAAATTTAAAAATTTTGCCATTTTTTAATTAATCATTTATGCAAAATATTACTATTAATTGAGAAAAAAACACCTCAGATATATGTCTTATATTTTAAATATTGAAATAGGAGTAAATTTAAATTTATTATTAAGTACTCCAATTTTTTTAATTATATTTTAATTTTTAGGATGGTCTGATACTTTTTGTAGGAAAGTATATCTCTTTTTCCTATATATTATTTATACTATGACAACTATTTAAATCTTAGTATAAAAAATGCTTTAGAATTAATGATATTAACTCTGGCAAAAACTGTTCTAATAAATTAACTATATGAATTTTTTATAAGGTATTTGCTTAAAAATTGTTTGAATGTAAATCTTAACTAAATATTTTTTGAGCCAGAAAAAACTGAAACCTAAGCAGATAATTACTACTCCAGCTTAGTTAGATTAGACTGCTCAGGTTAGATTCCTTTTAGGTTTTATCACCTTATTGCCAAATTTTTTTTTTACTTTACAAATCTTTTTTTTCTGAATTGATTGATACTTTGCATGATGCATAATCTGAATCAAATAAATCTGTTAGTTCTTTATTAGGCTCTAAACCAGTTTGCTCTTCTACATAATTTCCTATCCAGTCTACAGTTTATTCTAGCTTTTTAACTTTCTTCTTAAGTTCAGATGAACTGAACTCTGATGATTCTGCCTCAGAATCAGAATTATAAAAAAACTTGGCATTAATAGACCCTTGCAAAATGGTACAAAATCACTATAGATTGTTAATCCTCCTTTTTTCATATCTATTTTTGCTTTACATAACCATAACTATATTATATTTAAAATGAGATTGGCTTTTAGATAATGGACCTCAAAATCATTTAAGCCTGTATTGCTTTTAGATACTAGTTTTTCTATTTTCTTGTATTGAAAAGATATATTTAAGCAATATATAGTACCTAATAAGTTTTTCTCTCCTTTATATTTAGCCAGAGATGCTTTCACATGATACTTAGTATAATTTATTCCTAGTCTATTGGCTAAGTTTTCATTAATAATCATCATTTCCCTAAAAATACTAAATTTTATATTCTACATAAGCCATTTTGAATATTGTATTTTATAATTAAATATTTATTATGCCAGAAAAAAAAACTCCCTTAAATTTTTGGGATGAATACTTTCTAATCTGGCTTATGAAAAAAATAATTGAATATTTATTGCTCCAGAAAAAAATCCAATAATTATGTAAACCCTGTAACTTAGCTGATCCAACTTAGCTTGCTTATAGTTGAAAATTAGATATGTGAGACATACATTCATTTTGGTATTTCTCTGGAAACTTGGCCCATACAGCTCTTTTTTTGGCTATTTCATGAGAGATATTATCTTTGACCATATTCTTATAAATCATATTATGCTAATAATTATATAGTAAAGTAATTATCTTATCTGATATGATTCAATGCTTAGTATTTATAAGACATAAGGTTTTTTTTCAGATTTGACTAGAGATAATGGGTATTTTTACAAAATGCATAATTGAGATTAAAATTAAGATTAGTAGTTAATCTGATTTTACAAAAAATATAATTGAGATTAAGCTTAATCTCAAGCTAATTATAATTGAAATTCATATAAAATTTCAATCTTATTCATTAAGTAAAATTAGAAATGAAAAACTAAGTGAACTATTAGGTGGATCAAAATCATAAAATTTAGCATATTATTCTAAAAGAAAATTATACATAAATATGCATAAGTATACATATATTTATGATAGAAGAATTTTAATTGGATTTTTACTTATAAATGTACTGTATATGCAAGAAATATATTGGTATGCATTTTGTATTATCTTAAAACCAAAAAAGTAAAAAATTTTTTATTTAATATTATACAAAATTTTGGTTCAAATTAATATTTGGCTAACATTAATATAATCTTAATCTGATTTTTGTAAATTAAGATTAAAGTGCTAATCTTAATCTTAAGCTAATTACACTAGCCTACCATAAATTACCAGATTTTTTTACTATTTATAAAATTTATATGTAAAATTCAGAATTTTATGCATATATAAAAAATTTTTTTGTACTTAATAAATTGAATTTTTTTTTNAAAAAAATTAAAATANNATATATTAAGTTTATTATGTAAAAAATTTAAACAAATACAATTAATATTTAGTATATCCACCTTTAGCCTTAATTATTATTTTAATACGATTAGGTAAACTTAAAATTAAGTTGTGTAATGTTTTAATGCTGATTTTTCTCCATTCCTCCTGTACTATGTTAATTAATTCCTGTTTAGTTTTAGGCAAAGGTTTTCTTTTTTGAATCTGATGATCCAAATGATTCCACAAGTTCTCGATTGGATTTAAATCTGGGATTTGTATTACCCAATCTAATATTAGAATATTATGCGTTCTCATCCACCAAATACTATAATTTGATGTATGACATGGAGCCCCGTCTTGCTAGAAAATGGAATTGGGATAATTTTCAACCTATGGTATAAAGTGATTAGCCAAAATGTTGATATAATCATCAGAATTCATGTTTCCTTCTACCACAATCAATGGTCCAACCCCATACCAACCAAAACAATCCCAAAACATCACTGAACCTTCATTAAACTTAACTGTAAGCTGAATGCAATCTTTAATGTAAGCTTTTCCAGGATTTCTCCAAACTCTTACTCGGTCATCTGATTCAAAAAGGTCAAATTTTGACTCATCTGACCATACTACCTGTTTCCATTCATCTTCTCAGTTTCATTTTTCTCTAGACCATTTCAATCGATTCTTTCATTGTTTTTCAATTAAAAGAGATTTTTTACATGTAGAATAACTACCAAGACCCATATTATGAAGATATCTTCTAACTGTATTATTACCCAAATTTGTATTAAAGCTGGAGTTTACCTTCTCTGTTATGTCACTAAAAGGAGAAAACTGGTCAGTACAAATGATACATTGTAAAACTCATGTATCATGTTGAGTAAGAATTTTTGAATGCTCAGGATGTTTCTTGAGTACTGCAAAACTTATTTCTTTGTATCGTTTGATAGTATCACTTACTGTACTGGTTGGAATACCAAGCTGAGCGGAAATAATTTTTTGTCTGGTGCCACTCAAAAAAATACCAATAATTTGCTCATGTTAAGTTGCTGACAGTTCGTTTCTATGCATTTAAAACTAGAAGAGAAATAAAAGAAAATATTTTTGTTATCTCTCTTATTTATATGCGCGATAGGGAGAAATCACTGATTGTGTAACTCATGATCTGATTCATATGACAAAAATCTGGTAATTTATGGTAGGCCAGTATATAATCTTAATTCTAATCTAATCTTAATCATGTATTTTGTGAAGATACCCAATATATGATCCTTTAATCAGATGCTTATATTCTTGGCATAAAATACTTCTTTTCTAAAGAGAAAATCCTGATATACTAAAGTTATAGAATCTACTTCAGTTCATATAGCCAAATCCTTAGCTTCTTATTCTGTTAATGAGAACTTATCTATCAGATCATCTAGTAAAGATCCTTTTAAGAATGGCATATATGTATCTGTAACCATTTTACTCATAATCTTCTTATTAATCCCCTTTATGCTTAAATTTTATGACTTGTCTACTAATACATAGTGGTATGATTTTGCTCAGATATGATAGGATTCTGTAATTACATTACCTGGGATTTCATCCTTAAATTTGCCAATAGTTATATCCCCATTAAGGGTAAAGAGACCAGGATACTTTACTATATCTTTATAAATGTTTTCAGTTTTAACCTGAAATATGAAGAAATCAGTATTCATATAACCAAACTAGACTTTATTACCATACTGTTTCTTCACATATCCATACCATAAGCAGTATATATGAAAATTACTAAGACCCAAGACTAAGGCTGGCCCTAAAATTAGTTCATCCAAAATCTGAAATCTGAAATCTGAAATTCTGAAATTGAAATCTAAAATCATTTCGGCATGTCGAAATGTATGCTGAAATCTGAAATGCATGCTAAAATCCAAAATTAATACCAAATTATAAACTTAATACCAAAATTTAAATTAAGTAAAAATTTGCAAAATTCACAATAATTTTCTCATTTATTTAAATTTATGTAAAATTATATATTTCTTATATAAGAAAATAAAAAAATATAGATATAATGTAAGCAAATATTTAATAATTATCACAAGATGCAGTAAATGTAATCTCTTTAGGATTAAAAAAAAAAATTAAAAAAAAAAAAGGTTTAAACACCAAAAAAAATTATAAATCAAATATATAAAAAATTGATTTTAAAGTTCTTTGAAATAAAAAATTATCTGTAATATATAAGAAAAAATTAAATATATAAAATTAGTTTAATAATTAATACATAAATAATTTAAGAAAGAGATATCACCTTCTTTCTTTATTATTTCTTCTTTCTCCTTCTCGAATATTCATATATTCGCTATGGATTTTCTCATCAATCATAACTAAAAAAGTATAATATTTAATTTTTATTTTATGTGAATTATTATTTTTAAAATAAAATTATTTGGTAAATAAATGTAAATTAGTCCTTACTACCTGGTCTTTTCCATGGCCCTTTCTCAAATAATTCAAAGTATAATTTTTCGTTTCATATATCGTAATCTTTATTATCTCCTAATCTATACACTACTTAGTCCTAAAAAAATATTAATACATAAATAATAATGTATTAAAATAATACAAATATATTTACTAAATGCTTTCATAATAAATTCTTCTACTTCATTTTCATTTGCGATTCCATGTATCTAGTACTAAAATATTCGTTAATTTTCTCTGTGATACTCCTCCAAAATCCAGCTCAATTCCAACTTGTCAAGTTCCAAAATTCATCATTCCTGCTCATTCGATTATAATAATTTACTGTATGAGGTTTAGGAATTCGGATGTAAGGTATTATATTATTTATTATTCTGGAAAAATTGAAAAAAATTTTTGAAATATTTTAGATATCTTATTTCTTTTTATAAATATAATCCTCATATTGAATTTGCACTTACGCAATTATGAATGAATGAATCATATTTGAACTACTAATATAATTAATCAAATAAGTAATTAACTAATGAGTAATTAACTAGCTAATAAGTAATAATTTTATAATGATTGTATAATGAAATCTAATAATAACAGATGTGAGTACTGAGTATGTGACAAATTATTGGATTGAAATTGGATTGAAACTGGATTAAAATTGGATTGAGTTTAGATTAAACAAAAATCAATAATTTTTATATTAATTACTAATAAAAATTTGAATGTTTTGAAAATGAATTGAAAATGAATTNAAAATTTTGATTATCACCCCAGTCATGACATTTAGTATATTATACTAATTTAGGAACAATAGACAATTTAAAAATTCATGGTACACTAATTAATCAAGAAATCTTGATGCAAGTTCTGAAACATCATAATCCTCTACTGGTTCTTCTTCAGAAATATCATCATTATTATTATCATCATTATCATCATCATCTTCTTCATCATCA
The DNA here is from genome assembly GCA_003550305.1 of Glomus cerebriforme. Classification (NCBI taxonomy): domain Eukaryota; kingdom Fungi; phylum Glomeromycota; class Glomeromycetes; order Glomerales; family Glomeraceae; genus Glomus; species Glomus cerebriforme. Next base: position 84,169 of record QKYT01000307.1, on the reverse strand, counting down.
CTATCTTTCAGATCTCTAATAAATGGAACTTCATTTATATCAAATATTTCCTCTAATATTAATACTGATACTGTGTGATTTGGAATTTTATCAGGCTTTACTAATATTCTTTCAGGTTCACTATTCTCAAAATCCTCCTCAAGGTTATCCAAAGATTCATCAACCATAACTTTTAATTTATCTTTAGAATATTTTAAACTCGCATATTTTAATTCATCATTTGCTTTTGAAATATAATATGATCGAATCTTAGCCATAGATTTAACTTTTAATGTTTATAAGTTAAGTTTTCTCTTGCCATAGAACCATCTGAGAATCAAGAATACTCTCTCGCAACTAGCGCTGTGAGGTACAATGGATAGAATATAAAGACCAAGTTCTTGCAAATAATTGCTAGTATTATTAATGACAAGCCACCATAACATAGAAGTTTCATCTGAATCTCTAATTACTTTGTTATAAGGTTCTAGTCTAAGTTTATATTTATGCTATAACTAAAGATATAGGATAGATTACATAAATATTAGTAGTTAGTTATAATATTTATAGTATAAGAATTAATGTTTACAAATATTTTATAGTTTAATTTGTAATTTATAGTTTAGTTTAGTAACACGTGATTAGCACATGACTAGTGTGATAAAGTAAAGTGTAACAAAGTAAAGTATAGCGTTGTAATGTGGCAAAGCAAATGATCGGCATGATTAATTATGAGTCATTGCAGATCACTTAATGGAGGAGTACAATTACGTCATAAAGGAGTAATTTATTATTAATAATTAGTAATCATTAATAAGAAGGAAAGATGGAAAGTTGGAGAATATAAGAAATTTAAGAAAGAAAAAAAGAAAGATAGAAACATAAAGAAATAAGAGAAAAAAAGAAAAATTGAAGGAAATATATAGAAATGAAGAAAGAATAAAAGAAATGAAGTATTACAAATAGTTTAGTGAAATGTAATTAGTGAAACATCAAAAATGTATAAATATTGGCTAAGAATTCTTTAATTAAAAGTTTTTCAGTTTTTGAGCTTTTAACTCTAAAATATTTAAAATACACAATCCTTAATTATTTCCTTAGCGAAAAAGGCCTGAACATAATAGTTCTATTAGTCCTGAAGTAGCATGAATATTTCTACACAATTCTTCTTTATTCTAATATTTTAAGTCCAGAAATAAAGTATGGGAAATTATCTGAGTTTAATTATTCAATGAAAAGATATTTAATGTTAAGAGAAACTATTGCATTTCAAAAGTTAAATTTGAGATTATAAAGAAACAATGAGATTATTAAGATTTAAACCAAGCATATTTTAGAAGGGAAAGTTAATTCTTGTAAGGATAAGTGGCAGTTGTCCATTACAACGCATTTGAGAGAGAAGTTTCTCGCATGATTTTTGGTTATTTTCCATCTTTTTTTCAAATATTACCAGCGGCTAAAGCAATTAAAGAATATTTTCCACTTCATAACTCTTGTGTTATGAAAATAATTATCATTATTAGCTATTATTTGTTATTATATAAATAAAAAAAATATATATATTTTTTTTATATACCTTGAAATCTTGGATGTAAAAAGTAAGCTAACAGATATAAAGAAATATTGAATTCCTTCCATCTTTTGTTAAACACCTATATTGCATATTTCTGAAATGATATTAAATTACTTAAATTGAAATTTTTTGATTTCGTGAGCTAAACAAATTATTTGGATGAATGTATTGGCCAAATTATTTTGGTTTCCTTCAAGTATTAATATTGCATTTTTGATAGATCAGAGTAATTTAGCTAAAGTATTAACTTTATCATAAAAATCAGTTTTTTTAAGAATTTTTTTAACATTAGAATTAGTAATTTCCTCAGAATGATTAGTTATTACCTAAATAATAAAGTTAATACTTAGTTAAATATATATTTTAAATAGAAAAAAGTAATTTATCACCATGGCGATGCATCGTCACCCCACGTGACTTATACTATATAATAATTTGTCACCCACGCATCACACCGCAGTTTTCTATTTTTACTATTTATTTTAGGGACAGAATTTTTTTGGTAAGATAAATACTATTTGTCACATGTTATTCATCATATGTTAAATTTTGCCCAAATTTTATAACGCTGGCCAAAATATCCTTATTTGGATCTTAGGTAACATTACACGATCTAAAAAGACAATTTTGTTTTTTTCAAAAATTGAAATTTTGGGTATGCAAGATTCCTAAAAAGGCAATTTTATTGCAAATCATTTAATTTCAGTTGGAATTATGAATCACGTGACACTGACGATGCATCGCTATGGCGATAAATTATAAAATCCTTTTAAATAAATTAAAAATATAATAAATATTACTTCATCAAGAGCCCGTCTTATTCTAACAATTGAATAAGTTGCCTCATATATGGATGTTCATCTTGTTTTAATAAAAGTTTTCAATTCATCACCTTCAATTTTTAGAATCTTTGCAGATTCAGTTAATAAATTGTTGCAAATATGTGATGCTTTAAAATAATTGATAACATTATTACAAGCAACTAAAATTTTAGAAGCTGTTCTGTGATCTATTAAAATTAATATATTATTTAATATAATAAATTCTTTTATTATGATGCTAAGAGATAATAAATTAACTAATTAAAAGAAAAATTAATAAAATATTACCCAAAATTGACTTTATGATTAGATTTATAAAATGAGCGATACATCTCAAATTTAATATCGAGGGATACTCCTTAAAAATAATTTCTTGAGCTAATCGAACATTCGATGCATTGTCAGTGACAACTGCACTAAACTTTTTTGCCCTAATTTTTTCTATAATTTTTTTTATTTCAAACGTGAGGAATTTTCCAGTATGATGAGATGAAGAAAAATCCTGAAGACAATAAAGATATTGCTGATTGGAAGGAGTTAATATGACAAAATTATATATAGAAAGAGTACTTGCACTAGTCCAGCCATCCAAGGCTAATAAATAATAATAAATTTATTATTATAATACTAGTAGATTTATATAATGAAAAGTTAAAATAATTACCAAGTGTTAAGTTTTTAGAATGCTCTAATTCTTTATTAATAGCTTGATTAACTCATGAAGTTTCTTAATTAAGAAGAGACTCTGAAAGTATCTTTCACGAAGGAGGACAATAATTTGAACATAATTAATATAACAATTTACGAAAAAATAGACTATCGATTACAGTAAATAGTATTTCACAACAAACAAAGCTCGAATAAGTGCTTGATCAATAATTGCTGCTTTGTTTGATGGTAATTCTCAATTCTCATAATAATCTTTAATCTCAGATTGAACTTAATAAAATAATTGAAAAAAATAATTAACTTAAAAGTTAAAACATGAATATAATCATACAATTAATAATTAATATAATTAATTATACTATTTGAACTTCTTCTTCTCTTATTAGAAATTATTGATTGACTTGATTCTTGTGAGGCGATAGAAGCTATTTCATTTTTCAAAGAGTTCTTTGTAGCAAGATATCCAAGCCAGTAGTTTTGAATATCTTCAGGACAGTCGGCACACTCGTTAGCAAGATGAGATTGTAACATATTTACATATGCGCGTGGCTATTTTTTATGGCACAACTTGCATTCTTCAGAAAAATGGCCTGAAGACTTTAATAGAACTTGCACGAAATATTTCCAAACTTCATCCTATTTGTGACCGCTTTTACCTTTAGAATTTTGTCTAGTCATAATAGGATAAAAAAAAAGAAAATTGATAAACTGTACATTTTGTATAATGTAAATGAAATTATTTATATATTTAATTACTTAATTTTAATTGGCTAATTTTAATTTAGCATTTCAGAATCAATTTCAGATTTTGGCATAAATTTTAGATTTCAGAATTTCAGATTTCAAAAATATTTCAGATTATGGTTTCAGAATTTTGGCAAATCTGAAATATTTCAATTTTAGGGACAGGCTTACCCAAGACTAATGCTTTGACTATGATAGGCTTATTGAGAGTTACACTAGCTTTTCTTATATGCACTCCTACAAGTATATCTTTCATTTGTCTGCCATACTTAAAAGATGGCTTGCAAATTTTTTTTAAAAATGTCTTTTTATCTCACTATTACATCTAATTATTCTCTTGATTCCTTTGTCTTAACTTTTATTCTTTATATCTGAATGAAAAATTAATTAAGTTTATAACATTAGAGGTAACAATAGTTTTAGTTTATAGAATATTAGTTTACTCTTTAATTGGTAAACGGTATAGTAATTTTTGAGGTAAAAGATATTTTATTATTCAATTGAAGTTACAAGAACTAAAGAAAATTAAAAAAATTTTCAGGATATTTATACAAAAATAAAATATAATAAAAAGATAATAACTATAATAAATATAACTAATATATTAAATATAATAAAGATATTAAAGAAAATAAATATATTAACTATCCTAGTAACTATCTTAACTATTACTAATATTATTACTATTACTAAAATTACTGTAATTATGGAAATCATGATCATAAAGTAGCACAGTATGACACAGTAAATTGGCACAGTAGATTTTTATATTAACATCACTCATTATTCATTTTCATGCGCTTGATATCCTGGTATTTGTGAATATTTCTATAGTCTTACCATATACTGAATTATTCATAAACTTAAAAAAGTATTTTTCAAAGGTATTTTTAATTCCTTAATATTTCTTAATATTAAATGCAATATATGCTGCAAGCCAGTTAGTCTGGTTGAATAAAAGGATCTCTAAAATTTCATCTACTACCATATTTAATTTTACATAGTATTGGAGTTCATGATAATAGATGACATAATCCTTTTATGGGCTAAGAACTTTTCTATTACAGAGAAGCATCCACCATTTAATTTCTCTACAAGATTAGTATTGTAAAAACTTAACCAATTCTTTCCTACTGCAACATTCTCTATAGCTGAAGATAAGTCTCTCAAATAGTTATGGATATTTAAGGAGAAATGTGCTTTAATATTTAAGAAATACCCACATGAAGCATTTGCCTTGATATTAAGAATATATTTAAGATATTGCTTTTGCTTATTAGGATTCTTAAGTAAATATTTCCAACTAGCAAGCTATTTATAACTTCCAATAGGTAAGAATTGGTTCATAATCCAACCATAAAGATTGTTTGCATCAACATATGAAATCCATGATGTAAGTTTTGATGGATTAAATACTTTACCCATTTTTGGATTATTAGCCTTGAAATATTATTAACAGGTCATAGATATACCATTATGCTTAGTCTTTTTGATGAAATTATGCATAGCCATTTCTGTGAATAATTTGATTTTAATTCCAGTTATCTTAAGTATGGCATCCTAGGATAATAATGGTACAGATATATAGTGACTTGGATTGAGCTCATAATATTGCAAATATGTTTTCTGGAATTTTATCCAGATATCTGCAAGGCTAAATACATCTGTTTTAAGATAGAAATCATAGTACTTATTTAGATTTTTACAACTTAAAGTGTTTCATACTTTTTGAATGTGATGGTAGTCATCTAGTCTGATTTTATTTTTAAGAATACTGTAGAATTCTTCAAATAGAAAAAGCTCTATCTCTTAGAATCTATCATGAAAATTAATATAATCATAAGGATAAACTCCTTTGTGAAATACTAAGACTAATTATTCTAAAGAATAATCTAGTTTTTGAAATGCTTGGATATTATTGGGTAAATATCATCCCAATTATTTGCAAGATTAGCCAAGCTATTGTTCATAAACTGTATGCTATCAATATACTTAAGTTGACTTACCTTCATAGACTTATATTGCTCAAAAGTTTTAGCTATAACTTGGATTTGAAGAGCATTAGCTGATCACCCAATAGATTTACAAACCAAGTAAAAATTATAGTTCTGAAAGTTATGAAAGATAACTGGAATGGGTGTTTTTCAAGACTCAATTTAGAGTTTGAGATATAGGCTGATCCTCAAAACTTACTTGTGATATGACAGTGATCCTAAATCTTATCATCCATAGCCTTTGCTTAAGAATTCATATGATTAAGGCCTTATAATCTTCTGAATTTTTTGCTATATTTTTTAGCTTATTATTAAGCCATGATGTCTTATTTTTTAAGCATTTGATTTCATTTCTATTCACAGTAAATTTTCCTTTACAGATTCAGCAGGTATATATTAGTTTCAGCAAATCTTTTCTTAATTCTTCAGACAAATTCCTATGTAGTATTTTCTTTTCAATATAGAAAAGGACCTTATACATCTTCAGTATCGATCTGGTGGACTAGATAACAGAAACTATTAACTTTTTGTTCAGTAAGATTTAGCATACTTTCACCATATTTTTCATCATATTTCTTGTTATCAGCCTCAAAGTCTGCTATAATAACACATGGGACATTGATCATTTAGCTATAATTCTTGAACTCTTTAAAGTTATTAACTTCTTTCATAAGCAATGTGGTACTTCTTCCAATCTGAAATACCATTCCTGATGTTGAACTAGGGATTTTTCTGAGGGAAAGCTTTGAAAACATCATTTGCAAAGATGCTTTTTTTCCTTATACGCATTAATCTCATATATCAAAGTATTCAGTTTCTTGATCTAAAGAAAGTGGTTCTTTTGTCCATACTTATTTTTCTCAGACTTGACAATATCTGTGAGTGCTATGAGATGAATTATATAAGGCCTATTATTATAGTTCTTGCTAGCAATTACAGATTTGGGTGTAACTGTTTCTTTCTTCCATTCCCAAACATTTATGAAAATATCTGGATTTATCTTCTCAATCTTATTAAATACACGTGGACAAATGGAAGTAGGCATTGGGATACCATTAAGCTTGATAATATCTAAGTAGGAGTTGAGTTTCTTTGCTCAGAAAATTCATTTAAGATGTTCTGTATGTCCATCCTGATACACGAAATATATTTCAAAAGCCCCCTAAAGATATTTTTCAGATAATTTGTTTATTTCTGGATTAATTAATTAACCCTTGATTATCTGGATTGATGGTACACTTTGTATTTGTGAGCTTTTTGGGTATTGGATTGTATGATCCTCCTGTAATCTGATGATAAGCATATATCTCAATACTTAATAAATCAATCTGTTCAAGAATAAAATCTGATTCTCTTACCAAATAAATGGTCTGAAATCTTTTTATCGATATAACTAACAGATTGGGCTAGATATTTATCAATATCCTTTTTAGAAAGAAGTACACCCATTTTTCCTCTATAATATACTGTATATTAAGATTTATAGCCTTATAATTTGCTTTATTTGCAGGATTACCTTTTCTATTATATTTATATTTTGCATATGTAGCATTTATGATCAATGCTATTTTTATTTGATCTTTTCTGCAAAGCTCTTCTTGTAAAATACCTGTAATTGCTTCACGTGATGCTCCTATAAGTTAAGATATATAAGAGGCATTTGTGTATTTTATTTGTTCAGCTTGCTATTTATTGAAAGTGTATGCAGAATTATTGCTTGATAGAACTTTTCCTTCCTATACTGACATATTCCTAAGATTTTTATATTGTCTAGCAGGATCATGACTTTTTTCACAAATACTATATCAGTCCTTTTGGTCTTTGACCTGCAGGATAGAAGTTAACCTTTTCTTTATAAGCTTGGGTTGCTGAACTAGGATCAGCTTCAGGATCTTCTTGGTCTTTGGAAGTCTATATATTGGTCAGCTTCTTGGGTTGACTCTAATTTTTCTAAAGTTAAAGGATGAATCGCATCAAGATTATATTGTTCGAGATCATGATAAAGAGTTAGACATTCATCTAAGCTTACTGGTATATCATAATCTCCTAAATTGAGTTCTTTTCACCTTTATACCAATCTTTTTTCCCATTTTTTATAATGTTAACCAGGCTTTCAAACATTTAGGCTGATCCAGTTCTTTGCTTCCTTTTCTGTGATGTAGTTGACTCCAAATACTGGAGCTTCCTTACCTACTTGATCTTTGATCTGCATGGTGGGTGCTAGCTCTGGTTTGAGAGTTGGGATTACAACTTTGGGTTTAGGTTCAGGAACTATTTGAGGCTTTTCCCTTCTTTGATCCTTTTCTCAACTATGAACTATAGAAGCTAGAGATTTTGGTCAAATAGGATTGAAGGGTGAAACTTCTGTTTGTAGTTCAGGACATTTTGATCAAACTGGATTGGGTATTGGTTTTGGCTTGCATTTAAACTTTCTATTTAAGTGCTCACAAAGTTTATTAGAATTTGCATATTCTTTATCACACTGATCACAAGTATGATATTTTTTATCACTTCTTGCCATACTGATATGTATATAATACCTTTACAAATTTTTTTCCTTAATTAATTATTTCCCTTGATATTGATAAATATTCAAGAGATATAATACCTTTACAAACTTTTCTCTTTAATTAATTATTTCCCTTATTATCAAAAATGATCGGAGAATATACCTGTTCATATTTACATAATACTGGCAAGACCTGTGGTAGGTCCTGCATGCAGGCTGAAGGGTGTCATGAACATTGGAAGGCTAAAGTACGTGTTCTATGTAGTGTATGAGCAAGCCTACTGGCTCAACTTCTGGGCAGTGTCCATTACATGTTAAAGGATACTATGTAATCCAATACTATAACAGACTTTAGGATAAGGCTCAGAGGTGAGATTTAGAGGTTAAACTTTAGAAGTTAGATTTTTTCATATGACTTAGATGTAAATTTTTCGTATGACTTATGAAATTTTTTCATATGACTTATTTATCTTAATAAATTTCTAGATGAAATGGCTCAAGAATTGGTTCTTGCATATTGTAAAACTGGATATATTACAGGAATTGAGTAAACAGATATTTAGAGTTCATTTTTTGCCAATCATTTTTTCGTATGACTTCTGGGTGTAAAAATTTTTCGTATGACTTATCTAACCTAATGAATTTCTAAATAAATTGGCTCTAAAATGGTTTCTTACATATTATAACATTGGAATATATCAGGAAAAATTGGAACAAGAATTTGGAGTTTAATCTTGCTATCCAATTTTTCGTATGACTTAGTACCTAAGTCATACGAAAAAATTTTTTAGGTACCTTTTAATTACATCAATGAATCAGCTCTAGAATTAATTCTAGGATAATATAAAACTATGGTATGCTTATTAAGCTTGAGAAAATCACAAAGAGCACACTCGGACACTTCGATCCTCAGTGTTCTTTGCTCGTTTCTAAGGCAAGCAATATACCATACTTTTTTTGTTATATTATTTGGGATTAAAATCGGGTTAGAAAGGCTATATGAAATGGTTTTATTTTTGGTATCCCAGGTTTAATTCTAAGCCAATTTTGATATCAGAAATTTTGGATAGCAGGAAAAGAACCCAGCTCGATTTTAAGCTTGAATTCAATATTTGATTCACAATATGTTTCCTGGTTTTGTAGGTTAATTTGAGGTTCAATAAAGATTTCATAAATTTTGTATATTGGGAAAGAGGCCGAGAGGTCTTACACTTTTATATACCTATTTAGAAATTTTGTCCCAGGACCTTCAAGTTTGCCTATATAATGCTTTGAAAATGATTTTGTTAATTGGAAATGAAATAAATAATAAATTAATGGAATAATGCTGTTGTAACCCAAATGTGATTTTGTTCTGAACATGATTTGGGATATTCCCAAATNGAAATTTTGATTTCGTACTTCCCAAATCGGAATTATCGATTTGGGATACCACATGTCCGAAATTGTAATCATATTCCAAGTCCAACTTGGGATATTCCAAATTAGATCTGGGATATGTCCAAGTTTGGTACNCCTGATACNCTAAACTCAACCATGTTTCAAATTAACATAGNNNGGTTTGAATCATGGTCAGATTCTGGACATAATACCCCAAACCTGACCATGTTCCAAATATTTATATGTTAATTTGGGACATAGTTAAGTTTGGTATCATATGTCCCAAACCTGACCATATTCTAGAAATTAAAAATATGGTATATTGTTGGAGATTTGAAACACTCAATATTCATAATCAAGTTTGGGGTATAAGACACTCAAACTTGACTATGTTCCAGATCAGATTGAAATATCCCAAATCCATCTAAGTAAATTTGGATTATAGTCAGGTTTGGCATTACATGTTCCAAACCTGAACTTGTCCCAAATTTACTCAGATGGATTTGGAATATGGTTGAATTTAGGGCATTGGGTATACCAAACCTGACCATGCTCCAGATCTGATCTGGGATATCCCAAGTTGGGTATGGGATACAATTACATTTTGGACATGGATATTCCAAATCGATAATTCCGATTTGGGAAGTACGAAATCAAAATTTCGATTTGGGAATATCCCAAATCATGTTCGAAACAAAATCATATTTGGGCTACAACAATGCCATATATGGCACCTGAGATATTACATGAAAAAGCATATGCTGTATATTCATTATAAATGAAATACCCCACCATTTATTAATCAACCACATGATCATCATCTTGCACTGGAAGTTTTACGTCCAAATATTAGTACAGAGACTCCAGATTCTTTAAAAGAATTAATTCAAAGATGTTGGGAATTGGGATGCAAATCCAGAAAAGCGTCCAACTTCTGAAGAGATTTATTACACTTTATAATTTAAATGCATATAAAAGTAAAGATTATCATATGATTTTAATGAATTAATAAAAATATGATTAAATGAAACACATCCTCAAGCTATTTATACAAGTCGACTCCTCAATTTTAAAAATTTACCAAAACCTGTGAAAACAGGTGAATTTTTATTTAATTATTATTTAGAACAAATTAATACTCTTCGATCTGATGAATGTTTCGATTGTAAGATTATAAATTGATGGATGTTGATTGAATCCAAGTTCTGCTGTGTGAACGTTTATTTATCAGTTCTATGAATCTTTCATAATATATTTTTTCGAATAATTTATTATTGTTTAAATGCATGCGCAAAGAGCATAATAGTGGTAAAAAAAAGGCTTCCTTTGATACTAATATAATTGATTAAATTAACATTTAATAAATCAATTTAAATTTTACTTTTATTATAAAAAAAATTTTTTCGTTTATAATTTTTAATGCCACTAATATAATATGTTAAATCCATTTTCCCTAATTTATAGAAACTTTTCTTTCATGTTCAAAAATAATTTTGTTAAAAATTTTCATCTAGGTTCATATTTGTTCTAAGAACGAAAGAAATCATCCCTATGAAAAAAAAGGTACAGTCTTACTGCGTCCTGAATGGGTCCAAATTTAGAACAATTTTTGGATATTTTGAACTCATTTCGGACTTTATTGGATTTCCTTTTTCATAGGGCATATGATTATTAAAAAAATGTCTTGTGAATTATTGATAATAAAATTCATGAACCAATCCTATATAAAAAACAATCCGGATTCAGTTATTCCGGATTATTGGATCAATCTGATTGGATCTCGCTCATAAATATTTACAATCTTATATTAAAATTTGAAGCAGTTATTTTTTTGGTCTTAGTCGATACTTGCAGCTTCTTTTAATAAAAAACCCATATAAATATTATTCTTTATTAAATTTTAATATTGAAAACTATAATAACTTGACCGGATACAAAGTCAAATAGCAACTGTATATAATTTTGTTTTCTAAAAGGATAGGGATGGTATCAGTTTATGTGAAACCGTAAGTTAAACCGCAGTTTGAAACCAAACCGATACTAGCTTAGGCGGTTTGAATCTTTCAAAGCGTGGTTTGATTCAGCTGGTTCAAACTGCAGTTTAACTTACGGTTCAAACTATGGTTTGAACNAATTTTTAATTTTTTATATAGATTAATATTTATTATAATTAAATAGATGATTATTGAACAAAATTTATAAGATATATCAGATATATAATTAACAACTTTTCAATAAATTAAATTTTATTAATCTTTTTAATTTTTATAAATTAATACATTTTTTATTGAACATGTTTTGTTCTTTACAAAAATAAAAAAAAACTAATGCTAAACATTAAATCTCAATCAAAAGTTCTGACTTATTGCCAAAATAAAACAAAAAAGAAATAAATTCTAATAGAAACTCTGAAGTCTTCAGCGCCATTCCCTACAAAAAAGAAATGTTAGGGCATTTCTCTAAGTAAATTCCAATCAAAATCCCGCCAAATATATACCTTAAAGTTCGCCTCCAACTCTTCAAAGCCGTTCTCTATAAGAATAATAAAAAAGAAACGTTAGACGTTTCTCTAAGTAAATTCCAACCAAAATCCTGCAAAATATATACCTGAAGTCCGCTTTCAATTCTTCAAAGCCGTTCTCTATAAAAATAAAGAAAAAAAGAAACCTTAGAACGTTTCTTTAAATAAATTACCTGAAGTCCGTCTCCAAGGCCATTTTCGTCTTTTAATCTATAGTAGAAAAGTTTTTATAAAAAAAAATGTAATAAAAAATACAGTATAATAAAAAAGTTTCAGTTTTTTTTAAAATAATAAAATTTCAGCTTAGTTTATATTTAAAAAACTATATTTAAATAATATGAATTTTTTTTTTTAATAAAAAATTTAGATCGGTAAAAACGAAATCGATAAATCGCTTATAGAAAAAAAAGATCAGTGTTACGCAACTATAAACTACGCCGTAATGCCGTATAATCATTTTATGGAAAATTTTTATAAAATTAGCATAATTATATATGTAAACTGCGATTTGAACTGCGGCGGTTTGCACTAAATAATGAACCGCGGTTGGTTCAGTTTGTAGTCTAAACTGCCAGTTTATAAACCGAACTGAACCAACCAAACCGATACCATCCCTATAAAAGGGTATTCGAGCCATGTGACCGCGTGGAAATTCTTTTATCCAATCCGGATTGAACATTAACGGACAATCCCGTAAATAAAACTTTAAATTTCAGAATAACTTTTAAAATTTCATTATTTCATTTAATTAGTATTCTTTTACTTTTTAAGATAATAAAATTTATTTCTTCCTAATTGTTTCAAAATTTCGTGTTCCATCCTTTCAAATTTTTACGGATCGAAATTTCCGAATAAATTCGGATTAAACAGTTTCCTTTGCATTGTGGCATTGTGGCATTGTGACTTGATGACCAGGATTGGAACATAAGATAACAAATTAATTGTAACAAATAGGCAATGAACGTCTATTATCACATGATCAATTAATTGTATATGACGCGTACGTATTAAAAATAAGGTCGATTATTTTCATGCATAAATTCCGTTTCTGTAATTTAATATTTTGCGTAACATACATATTAAAAATAATTTATTTTTAATTTTTCGTTTAATAGCAAAGGAAAGATTGCATATATGCTTCTTCAACGGTACAATGGGAATCCTGTCCCAAATACCATACATGATTGGAAATCAAAATTTGACGAAAATTTGACGGAAACAATTTAATTTTCAAGTCTTTTTAACCCAGAAACAAATGATTTAATATAAAAAGGTGAAATTTCTATTTAAATTTAATATCATCTTTATATTGATAAATGCAATTCATCCTTCATTTCATTAGAAACTTGCTAAAATATCCCGTATTAACCGTACCTTTGAAATATGAAAATCGGAATTATAATTACCGGTACATGCGTAAGTATCGAATTGCATTATGCATCATTCATTTTTGTGGTTAGCTCGGTCATTTCCGAAAAGTTCCGGAAAAAGAAAAATCTAATTTAGCAACCCATTCATCACGTGAATTTCATTCAATTTGGCAATTTGGTTAATTTGGTTGGTTACACAAACAGTAAATGTTTTTAAATCTATAACATATAAAAAGAAACCAGTTTCGCACTTTCGCTAAATTAAGAAAGAAGCTAAATCATGTGATATTAACTGCGCACGAGCCATGTGCAAATAGAGAGTTTTCTATAGCTATAAGTATAATGACGAAGTTTCTATAAGTATGACAAATAAATTGCTGCAAATTTATAAAATCAGCAATTAACACGCTTTACTCGTTACACACTTTTGCCACAAATTTTCTCCTCCTTTACCTATTGTTTTCAGATTAGAGAGAACGAAATGGACTGTTGGCCACCAAAGAACGGTGAATCAAGCACTGCCGCACAAAAATATAGCGAACGATCTTCAAATTGCGATTCTTCTAATAGAGTAATAATGTTACAAGGACTTGACCCAAACTCAACTCAAGGCAGAATAAAGGTAAGATTTTTTTTTTTTTTTTTTTTTTTTATTATTATTATTATTTTTATTATTTATTTATTTATTTATTTGCTCAATCAAAAAGAAATATTTTTTCCTCTTTATATTAACCTTATCTTCTTTCAATTATTTAGAAAGCTTTTGAAGATAATGGTTTAAAAGTCACCGTTGATTATCAAAGAGACGAAACTATAGGTTACGTTCACTTACATTTACCAATGGCCAAAGAGGTTGTTAGTCGTATTACGACTTCTGGTGGTTTAAGAATCGGTTCTGAATATGTTGTATTACGTGCCTTAGAAGGTAATTATCAAAATTTATGTTTATTTTTTTTTAATTATTTTTCATTTCATTAATTAATTCTTTTATATTTATATTTATAGGAACGGAAGAAGTAATGTATTGGTCAGTATATGCAGCTGCAAACTTACCCACTTCCTTTAGGTCTCCAGGTAAAAATAAAAAATCGTCCGGTAGGATTCGTAATAAGATGCGAAACCGATCACACCCTTACTCTTCTTCATACCAGACTATGGATATTGATGATGACGTAAATCAAGCGTTTGAAAAGACATTGTCAAAATTACAAAAGAAGAAAAATTCTAGATTGAAACGTACAACAAAAGGTCACAAAAAGCCAAAAAAATTAATTAGCAACAGAACAGCGGCAAAACAATTTCACATGCAACTAAAAGCTACTATTAATATGGACATCACATCTATGTCTGTCGTTAATCGTGAAGATGCATTAACAAAAATGTGTCTCGCCGAAGAGGCATTAAATTCTTTTCTAAAAAAAGAAGGAATTAATAATGATATGTCACGTTCAGCTATAATTTCTGAAAGGTCAAGTGACTATTCACTGCAATCTATTCAAAATAGTCAATCTTTAACCACTAATTCTAGTGGAATGTTTGGCATTTGTTCCCCTTATCAACATTCAAACTACCAACAAACCGCTTTCGGTATGGAGATAGAGAACGAGACGAGAGAAAATGTTCATAATCAATTCTTCATCAAGGTTGCGAACAAAGATGAAACGGACGAAGTGGAAGAAAAATTCAAGAGTCTTTCGGTAAATTCTCTGAATGAATTCAGCAGCGAATACTATCATAATTAACTTTGCTGGAAACTATAAGGAGGTCGTATATATGTTTATTTTACAATTTGCAGTCAATTTAAGGCGGCATTATTAGGCTGGGATCTTATATGATACTGACTTAAATTGTATTAACTTTAATAAAAAAAAAAAATTTGCATACTAGTTAATCTTTGTAATTGATGGAATGTGAGGTTGATGGTTTGCTTTATAATTATTTTTTTCTTTAGTCACAATTATTCATTATATATTAAATTCAATATTGCGGATTCTTGAGTTCCACGGCTACATTATCTTCACGCATAGTAATATCTGGAACGGTTACAATATTAAAACATTGTGAGTCCCGTCAAAATTTTTATATTTATGTTAATATGTATTAAAAAACTTTAGTGTAGAATTTTATCAATTATGAATAAAAATTTTAGCGTTTCTAACGACGTTTTCAGTTTTATTAGGTTATATATGTAATTTATAATAACCGAAGTGTAAAAACGTGATAGTGACATCATCACATCATATGATTTTAAGATTAGTATGATTGTAATTGACGAGGTATGATTGACTCAATGAGAAAAAAGAATTTTTTTTTTTTATTTGATTATGATATGATATGAATTTTTTTTTATTAAAAAAAGTTTCTTTCCTTTCTTTAATATTATAATTGATAACAGCATAAACCATGTAGACCATGTACAGTACATATGGCAAAACAATATTTTAGTCATGATACTATTATTTGATAGAAAATTGTTATACAAACATCAAATGTTTATGTATTTTAATTTTACAAATAATTATTGTTAAATGAACCAACCATTAATAAATTTTTTTTGACGCGTAAGGATGTCATTATAATATCAATTAATGCAACGTGAACGTAATAATAATAAATTAATCTTGATTTAACATTTTACTAGCAATTTAGCTTGTAATTTTACACCGATGCTATCAGGTATTGATAAATATGCATACCTATTTATTAATAGCTGCGACTAAATTTGAATCATTAATAATTAGCCGTTAAATTTGGACCAAAAATCTTGTTATTGCATAATAAAAAGATGATATGTCAATATAAAATGACTATTAAATTAATCATTTTTTTTTTTGTATTTAGAGTATCTGGTATCTTGCAACAGATGAAGTTTGGTAAAGAAGTTAAATCAACAGCCAATGAGAAGTTGTGAACACTTGTGATATATCCATAATAATAATTGTGAACACATAAAAGCTTAGCTTTACACCAATTTCAAATTCCTTATATATGTTGTAGTCCAAACTTTACCATGTCCCAAATCAACCCATCGGCCTAAATCATCGGCCCATTACAATAATGCCTTAAGACAGTAACGATACTTTCCTAATGATTTAGGCCGATGGGTTGATTTGGGACATAAGTCGATTTGGGCTACAACATATATAAAGTAGCATTTGAATGATCTGTATTAACTATAAGTTTTTATTTTGATAAAAATAAAAATGCTTCAATTAACAAATATTTTCATCTCTATTACATTTTATACTTAATTTGTTCGTGCCAATTTCACGGGTTCTCGTGAACCTTCGCGTTATTTGAAGCTGAAAGAATTTTTTAAAATTAAAAAAAAACTAAGCCTCGTTCCAAATTCTCTTATAATGTAGGCGTCTGCTAATTTGTCACATTTGCAAGTTAAATATTGTAAGATAAATTTCATGAAAACTTTCATGACAATTTTATAAAACAACTCTATTCATTTGTCGTTGTTCGGTCATTATGATTAATGCACCCTAAACAATAAATTATCTATGAATTATCTTTAAATATTATCGACAATTTAAAAATTTAAAAATTTCATCATCCTTAGTCGACCATTTGATATAGCTTGTATATGAATCATATTAGAGGAAATTAATTAATGACTAAAATATTAGAATCTTAACGTCGTTTTATATTTTTATTAATGATGTTTTATTTACGAAATAAAAAATGGCTGTGTTTAATATCCTTATAAAAAAGAAAATTTTATTTTACAACTTGAATGATATGAATTTTATTATATAAAGAATGTTACAATTGACAATTCTAATTCTAAAGAAAATTTTAATACGGTCCGAGATTTAAATCTTTTACGATAAATCGCTATCATTAAGGTCAGTAATTTTTTTGACCTAAAGATTCCTAAAATCTCATATATAGTATGGATTATGAATCGGATTATGTATTATTTTTTCCATTGTACACATTGCACACATTCAGCAGTTAACACCTTTACGTGTACACTTGTTATTTCAGTCAAAAGTTACTTTATCATATTAATGTTTGCAGTATAAAAACATTGAATATTAGCATTATTTTATTACAATTAATAATGGTACAATCAAAATTAAATAAAAAAAAGAGAGAGAAACTACAGAAACAGACATAATTAATCTCTAGAAGATACAATCTAGGTATAATTAATAACATAACAACAAAATAAACAAAATTCCCTAAAAAACAGTACCATCAGATTTGATGGAAATTGGTGGACCACGAGTAATTGGCCGTAAAGACTTTGCAACCTCTCTTCCAGCCTAATAAATAACATAACAATAATTGGTTAATTATCTATTTTTATTACAAACAAAATTATAAAAAAGTAGATGGTACCTTCCAAGTTCCTGCTTCGAGAACTTGAGCTAAAATTAATTGTTCTTTATTCAAACCAAGATTCTCTCTAATCTTTTCCGCAATTATATCAAGAAGTACTACAGTCATTGCACGCCATTCAATAACCACGGGATCATCAACTTCAAACATTGGAACAACCTCAACAGCTGTCTGACCTGATTTCAAAACATTATCATTATAATATTTAAGACCACGTTCAGAATCAGCTGGTTTAAGTGTTAATACACCAAGATCAGTTAAAAGACCACCTAAAAATAATGATAAATTTTAATCGACTTCTTAACTAAATTTTTGCTCTAAAATATCACAAGATATATTTTTACCGTTTCGATATTCTGGCAATCCTGTTAAATGTTCAACTCCTTCAAAAGTGATAGCACAAATTTTTATCATTGGTTCAATTAGGGAATAAGTAAGCCATTGTGAAAGTTTATGAAATGGAACCAGATGGTCAGTTGAATCAGCTGTTGCTCCTGGTAATTTAAGTACTTCGCAGGGCCATACATCGCCAAGAGATGTACCATTCACCGAAGTTCTAGTTGGAGGCCAAATCTCCGCAAGCCCATCAATTATAACTGACCATAATGTTTCTATTTTTACTGTAGGACCTGATTGGGTAGTTGTAGTTGTTGGATGTGATAAAAGATAATCTGAATTTGATTAAACAGATAGAATGTAATTAGAATATATTACATATCGATATTTGTTTCAATTTAGAAATAGATCATTTTTAAGATCCAAATACCTAGAAGATTACCGGGTCTTGCTGGCTGTGAAAATAATAAATGTTTATTAATCAGTTCAAGGAGGGTTAAACCATTTAATGAATAAAAAATTCTACTCCATACCAAACCATCTCTTCCTCCAAAAAATTCGGGGTGATTTTTCAACGCTTGACCAAGTCGACTGAGTAGATTAGAACGTCCTTCAAGACCTTCTAAAGGATTATTATCATTCACTTGGAAAGCCTTACAAACATCATCAACACTCGTATTAATTAATCTGTCGGCTAAAAATTTCAATACGAAATATGTTAATTAAAGAAATTTCCTAAAGTGAAATAAATAAATAATAATAACGCTACATACCATCAACTTGATGTGGACGGGAAATTTGACTTGAAAAGAGTCCAGCTTTGAACATATCATAAGATGCAATTGCCAATCCTTCAGATCTATTAAAACTAAAACCAGTATCTGGCTCTTTATAAGACCATGAATTACCAGCACCTGCATCTAATAAAACAGAAACTACAAATAAATCCAAAATTCGTCGTGTAATTTCTTGAGGATCTATAATATTATTCTGTTTCCACTGGTCGATTAAAATTTGTACACGTAAACGTCCACCAACATCAAAATGACGCCAACGACCGTGAGGCGGTATTTCACCAATATCTTTATAATCACGTTTCATTAATGAAATGACAGTGTTGACGGCATTCTGTAACTTTGAAAAGTCAACATTGAAATGTTTAAGTTCATTTTTCTCTGCTTTTTCATAAACTTTGTTTGATCGTTCACGAATAGCTTTAAGACTCTTTAGGTATTTAATTTGTTCTTGTACAGACATTTCGGGAAATAATGAAATTTTTTTCGAAAAAAATTAACCGATCATTTTATACGATCTTTGCGTTTGTGTAACGACCATTCAAATCATAAAAAAATTAAACGTGATCATGATCGTGTTATAAATTCCGAAGAACGCATAAAGAACTTATGCGTTTTATATACAGTAAAAGTTCGGCCAATGAAAGCGGTATTAAAACGCCACGGCACGATTTTCCCCTGCGTAACATCACATGTATTTACCTACTGCGTCTATTCTCGTCATACACAACCGATTTGTATAACATACCTAATACTGTACCTTTAAACTTAATTATCCATTTGTCCGACATTCGGATAACTACATCAAAAAAATGTTATCTTACATTCATTGCCATTTTCTAGATATTATACACATGTAGTTTTATCATGAATTATTTATGATTTATTTCTCCGCAAGATCGTTATCATTAAAAGGTCGAAATCATAGAATTAAAAATAAGGAAAAGTTATAGTCCTGCTATTATAGATAGAGGAAAAAACAACGATCTCTTATAGAATTTTAGCAACTTATCATAAGAAAGATTGTATTGATAACATATTGATATTTAAACCTGTATATCAGAATTTTACAAAAATTTTTCTATTTCCTTGGAACAGCTCAGGAAAATATTTAATGATGAATTTATAGCTGTTAACCATGTAGTACCACTAATGGATACTGATTTGAGTGAATCATCAAATAGTAACGATATTGTTACAGGAGGATTAGGTAGCAATGGTTTGAGAAAATGTAAAGAAAAGACATGATGGTTTTGGCAATGGTAATTATAATGATGGTGGGAATGGGGGGTTGAACATTATAGTTAATAATAGATAACTGTTTCATCTGGGAATTACTGCTAAAATTGAAGGTCAGAATGTTTCCCAAAATTTTATATTGAAACCAAATTCAGAGCAGAAAATATTAGATTAAAGTTATTCCAATGTAACATGCCAGATATGATCAGCAATGAACGTGCAGTGCTTAAAAGGAAGGTGACGGTTACTTTCTAGATTCCGTTAAAGTCTGTGTTTCCAGTTGCACATGGCTGGTGAAATATTCAACGTGGAAAAATCGCTCAAACGAAAAGATCAAATTGTTGAATATACTGTAAACAAAATTACGAAAAAACATGAAAGTTTGGAATGAAAACAACAATGGATCCGATGGAGGATTTAAGGTTATTCATAATAGGAAATATAAGACAATATACTGGAAGTTGAACAGCCCTATTAATAGGCACTATTCAGCATTGCCTTAACTTGCTGATGCAAAGTTGAATATGTGTCGCTATGGTCAGTCGGCTACAAATTAAGCTTTTCTTTTCTGGTGAGTGATTTAACTTTGGAAAGTGTAGGTCTTTAAAAATCAAATAAATTAACAAATAACTTTTTAAAATACAAATTATACCTGATTGTTAACATATTCAAAATATTCTTCTTTACATTTCCAAATATTATATTATATGTAAGGTCAAGATTACCTCGATCAAAAGGATTAATAGATAGCCAAAGTCCTCTCAACAAGCCTTGCAGACTTTATCATAAACTTTGCCTTTGCAGCACCAAAGAATGCAAAGAATGTTCATTTGGAGCGCAGCAACTTTACATAATGCCAGTAATTATTGTGATTAACTATTTTTTATTTATATATTGTTAATATTTTAGATTCAATGATAGAAAGAGTACATACAACAAATGAGGGAACACAAAAACGATGAAAGATTAATGTAGTAATAGGTTTAGTTTAATGTTAAAGTTTATGGAACAGATAATCAAAAACAGCAGTCTTTTTTTCTTTAGAATTAGAATGAATATTAAGAGTTAATCTTTAATATAGTAAAACATGAATCTTAACTCCGCTACGTGATTTTATCTATAATTAATATAAACTGTATAGACTATGCTACATATGTACATGGTTATTTACGTACTTATACGTATATCATTTCTTTTTGATACATCGATTATATTCACAAAGATAATTTGTAGGTCTCATTATATTTTCCTTCCTTATTCATAACTTTCACTAATGATTATATTTATTCTTTTTTTTATTTTTACGATTAGTTCGAGAATTAGTTATATAATTATAATAAGCAGTATATATTGCTGGTATAATAGGAGGAAATGGTGCATCTTTTGTTATATAAACACTTCTATAAAATAAAACGAGGAGAAGGAAAAAAAAAAATCAGAATTTACGTTTCCAATTTCATAATATTACACTTCTTGTTTGAGACATATAACTTACCTAGACATCATGTTTAAAATATTTGGTACAGTAGTATACCCATAATTAATTTTTGAATCCAAAGATAAAAAAGAGAATCCAAAAAATTCCCATCCTTTAAAGTAAGCAACCTTTTCATAACCTTGATTATCAAATAAACTCGTATTCTTATTTTTAATCCCATCTGTAATATTAAATGAATTAATAATTTCTGGACATAATTTATGAATATAACCATTCATAATAAATGTCCAAGTAATTTTCCATTTACAATATTTCATACTTTCTTGTAAAGTGAGGTTTTGCACGTGGTTTAAGTTTAACAAAGGATGAGTGGTAAATTGAATGATAACATCTGGAGCGGACAATACAGAAGAAAGTGTAAATTCCATATGGCATTTTGTTGTTAATACTTTGTGAGTAAATGTTCCATTTGTATTATACCGAAATTCTTGTACTTCATACCATCCGGGTGGAATTACAATTAATGAACGAGAAATTAATTCCGCCAGAACATGATTGGTTGTATTTGTTTTATTAACAGATGTGGAAATATTATTGAAATTTTCCCGTTCATTGTTAGTGGGAATTCTATTAATAACGTAATCAAATCGATCATTAAATGGAATAAGTCTTTTAAGACTTAATTCATAATTTAAAGGAATTCTAGAAATATCATTATCGTCAATTACTCCCATATTATTTATTATTAAAACTATTAAAATTATGAATATTGTTAATGAAAGACAAATTAAGATGCAAATAAGTGGAAACCTATCGTGTTGTAAAGAAAAATCATCATGTTGTATTCCATATGATGGTGATGATGCCCGATATGGTGAAATTTCTCGTGAATGTAAAGAATTTGTTGAAGGGGAAGGACTATGTGATACTAAAGTTGTATCATCATCATCATTATTCCCTGGTATCGTTATAGTTGTTGATTGCGGTTCTTTTATGATTGAAGAATTATTTCTTGATGAAATGCTTGTCATATTTTTTTTCCCATAATATATACAAGAGTGAATTGGTTTGGTGAAACGAATGGCTTTTATGTTCTTCAGCAAAGCCGTTTTCTACAAATAAATTACGAAATGTGGCTTGTTAAATTTAAAACGTGGCGCGTCCAAAAACAATTTCACTTACTGCGGTGCTTATAAAAACAGCTTAATTTTTTTTCGAAACATAATCTAATGTTAAATAAATGTTTAAGAAACATGATTGGATACATTGTACAATTTACAACAGATAATGTTATTTAAAATATCATAAATTTGGATTTACAGCTATTGAACGTATAGAATATTGGATAGAATTAATAGAGATTATAGTAAATTCATAGTAAGTTTTATTACACAAAATGGCCATAATTTCATGAAATTGATTCCAACTCATTGATTTAAGTTATAAAATTCTTTAGTATCATTAGTATGGCATTTATCATATGTTACTTTTTTCATTTAAGCAAACTTTAATTTTTAACAACTTTGCCTGAGCATTTTTTACACGCGATCTGAATAACTCACCTTGAATACTGAGTAAATGATTGTTTCTACACGAAATTTCTATGGGACAACAGCAAAAATTAGATAATCATGAGTCAATTGAGTCGTATAACGATAGTAAAAGTAATTACACGTTTTTCACCAAAAAACTATCTATGAAACCCGGTCACTTGTAAAATCGTAATTCCTGAATTATAAAACTAGGAAACGGAAACCGTTAAACGTCCGAATGAAGAAATAAATTAAAGTATTAAACATGTAATATAAAATTATATCACTCATACTCAAATAAATAAGCTTTATTAAGTTAAAACTTTACAATCGAAACTTTATTTATACTTTGTATTTTTATATTAGAAACTTTCAAAGATAAATCACGAGATTACTAACGAGTCCTCTACAAAACATGCTGCAAAAATGATTACAAAATTTTCAAATGATGATAGAAATTAATAGGACATTGGTAAATTACGTCAAATAATCAAAATAATAGCAAATTAAGAATTGCTCAAAACGGTAATTGTTCCATATTGGGTCTAACATCCACCCCCAACTATGGTTGTTAATTATATACATTTTGTATATTTGAGTATTTCTACTTGGTCCGTATCTATTATTAACATCAACTATTGTATATAGTTAACATAGCAACAGGTTCAAATACCCAGATGCAATATCCCCTATAGTACACACGTCAGACCACCCGTATGCAACATACCCCAGTCGGCAACGCCAACATAAGAGTCGCTAGACCGTTTTTATGCGACTAAAATGCAATATAAAGGTACATACCTTCATTGATAATTCTTCTAGCCATTCGAATGGCTCGACGTTTCGATGTAAATTGACTATTATTGTCTAAATAAAACCTAAAATAAAGAAGGTCTTTGATTAGCAAAAAGTGGGAAAAAACCAGGCCTAGATATCACCTGATCTGTCCCATCTTTCTCTAGCTCCTTTTAGTTTACTACATAGGTTGACCAAAACACTAACCTTTCAATAATATTCCATACATACTTGGATACTTAAAGATAGATTTTATGAGGGTGGTGATATTTGCATCCTTTGGTCTTCCTTTTGATGATATATATTCATAAACTAGTTTCTTTCAGTATTATTATAATCTTCATTCTAAAATTAAAAATTAAAAATTAAAATTATTAATCATCAATGTACATAGAGATTCTTCTCAGTTTTTGATCTAAATATTTTTCAAAGAACTATATTTTGAGTTGGGTTAAACCAGAAAATATGTTAGATTAACATATCATGCTTGTACTCCATTGACAAACTAAAATATGCAACGGAAACTTTATATCTGTTAATATCCCTTCGATTTCTAAAAAAAAAAAAAAAGAAAATTTAAATATACTGTTTAAACAAATTGCAGAACATACATCATTAGAAGAAAAATTACCCACCTTATATTGTTATTTTTGGGAAATAAACATTCTAATCACTTGAGCAGATGATAAAGTTCTCTTCTTGTATCTTGTATAGCTAAAATTTTCAAAAATAATTGATTATTGATTTACAGAATT
This sequence comes from Glomus cerebriforme, assembly GCA_003550305.1. Lineage (NCBI taxonomy): Eukaryota > Fungi > Glomeromycota > Glomeromycetes > Glomerales > Glomeraceae > Glomus > Glomus cerebriforme. Next base: position 59,367 of record QKYT01000307.1, on the reverse strand, counting down.
AAAGAAACAAAATAATTTATTTAAGAAAATTTATTTACGTACTATAATGAGAAATACACAAACATGACTTCATCATGCCTGATAAATACTGGAATTAGGAAGTCATTTACTTGCCAAAATTTCAAGTATTGTCGAACAGAAGTAGGTTGACAAGTTCTACAATAGTTGCAGTAGTAGGGAATGGTTTTTTTAAAAAAAAAATTATAATTTTATTATTGATTTAATCCTGTTAATGGATACATTGCTTGTGAAGGTTGAAGCAAAGAAGCAAAGAATATAAAATCAGAAAAGAGATAAATCGGTATTAAAATTAATGAAAGATTTGTAAAAAAAGAAAATAGTTTGACTAAAAATTATTACATATAATTAGTTATTATGAGTCTTGTGAAAGATTGAAAGATTACAAACGGCTTTTTTTTTCTTTACTAATCATCTTTTTTTCATATAATGACCAATGATATGACTTGAAATTATTTTCATATGACTTCATAACATATTCATATGTCACCAGAAATATGGAAATAATTAAAAAATAGAAGAAAAATGAGGGTTGTTAAGAAATTTATGATACAGTGATACAGAAGCATAATTATTATGAAAATTAGATCTTTAATTTTCGAAATCTCAAATATGAAATACTGTACTACATTAAAATATTATCAGTAATTTTTCGTATTACTAATAAATCACCGGGATATATTAGTCATGACTCATAATTATTATTTTTTATAAAGGTGCGATCTGAACTATCCGTTAATGATTATATAATATAACTATAACGGAAAATGACTCATGGCAAAAAAAAATTCTATATATACAGTAAAGTATATCCCAAAAAAAAATTTTGCTTTCTTAAAAAATAAAAGACTTTTCTTTTATTATGCCTGAGTGAGGTATACGTGCATACCTGAGGTACATATCATTCAATTTGAAACTTCATTATAATGACTTCATTGTGTAAAGAATACCTTTATCAACTTTCTGATTTATCAGAAACTTCTCATACTGCAGATTATTTAGTTACAGTAATTGAAAAAGTTATTGATAGTATTGGAAAAGATCGAATATGTGCTATAGTATCTGATAACATAGCTAATGGAGCAAATTTTCCATGCCTGAGGTTTTGATGCATACCTGAGTGAGCAAATTTTTTCATGCCTGAGTGAGGTTTTGAGTGAGCAAATTTTTTCCATGCCTGAGTGTGGTTTTGACCCTCATACATGCATACCTGAGTGTGCAAATTTTCCATGCCTGAGGTTTTGACCCTCATACATGCACCTGAGTGATCAAATTTTTTTCCATGCCTGAGTGAGGTTTTGACCCTCATACACGCATACCTGAGTGAGTAAATTTTTCATGCCTGAGTGAGGTTTTGACCCTCATACACGCATACCTGAGTGATCAAAATTTTCATGCCTGAGTAAGGTTTTGACCTCATACACGCATACCTGAGTGTGTGTAATATACAGAATATAGGAATGATGATATCATATCTGATACCTAAAGTGAGCTATTTATTTATATGTCTTGAACTTATACATGCTACTTATACTATATCTAACATAAGCTATTTATTTATGACTGAGTGTTATTTTCCATATATTTTTTCCATACAGACATACTTAATACTTATGATAAATGAGGAGATGGGTGATTCCCTTGTTATTAGATGTATATATGCTTGTATAAGGTTAAAATANTTACCTAGTAATAAATAGAGCTCATACAGGCAGTCTGAGTGAGTAAGTGAGTATTTAAATCTCATACTGTATATGTATATTTGATATACATTCAGAATATAGGTAAATGATGATATCACTAAAGTGAGCTATTTATTTATATGTCTGAGTGTTATTTTTCATACAGTTTTTTCGATTTAGATGAATACAATAATTTAGATAAATTTGATAACCTAAATGAAAACCTGAAAAACGTGATAAAAAAGTATATGGAGTATTGCCATATGTATCTCCTGAAGTTTTAAGAAGGTGATTGATATGTAATATCTAAGACTATTTTAAATTTTTAAATATAAATAATAAAAAAAGGACATGAAAAAAATTTGATATTCTTGGTGCATTTTTAAACAACCTCCTCAAAAATGGAGCAATCCAAATTTTCCCATTCTTCACTTGAAACTTTAAGTTCACCCACAGTTCTTGGAAAGACTTTATGACTCTGGATATTGTCTTTTAACTGCTTCCAGATGTTTTCTGTTGGATTGAGTCGGGAGAATTTACTGGCCAATCAATAACTATAATTTTATTCTTCTTCAACCAATCCTTAGTTATTTTTGCGGTATGAATAGGCGCATTATCCTGTTGAAAAATTGCAGCCCTCTCTGTCAACTCATGAACTGTATGCTGAAATGGATACAAATATGTATTTAGGATTCTAATGTAAGTATTTGAATTGATTTTTTCATTTCCTTCTTTATTTTCATCACAAAAAATTAATGGCCCTTTATCCCTCCTGCAAAACATCCCAAACCATGACTGATTTTTGACCACTTTTAAATATAGGTGCCAAACATTCAGTGTTAAACCTTTCCTTTTATGTCTCAAACTCTTATTTGTCGTGACTGCTTGCCAATCTCAACACTTGATTTATCTTTTTCTGTGATAAAAGGTCTTTTTGCAGCAATATGGGAATAAATTTCAACATCATGTAATGCTCTTTTAGCAGTTGTAAGGCTGCAATTTAAACCTAGTGTATTAATGACTTCATTTAAAGGTTTTATCGATCTTGCGGAACTTCATTTATAAGTGCATTTTTATTATTATCATTGAGAGTAGGTGGACGTCCTGATCTAGGTAAATTTTCAGTTTTCCCTGTCTTCTTGTATCTGTCAATAATTCTTCTTATTGTGGTGGGACACAACCCATTTTTCTTACTATTTGTGCAGGGTTAAAATTCTCCATATATGCTAGTATTTTTCCTTTATCTTGAATGACATTTTTAACTTTGCAATGCATTTATTAGGTTATGACATTATGAGAAAAACATTTAAAAACAAAAAAAAGGGTATAAATAATGTAAATTAGGTGTATTGTAACATTGTACCAAATCGGGCATCACTTTCGGACGTGACTGTATAATATACATTTTAGAATAATAAAATTTAAATCTATCATAATTTTGAACAAAAAAAAATTGAAAATAATAAACTGAAACACCAAAATTTAACTTGTAGATATATCAAACTTCTAAGAAACCATACTAAAAAGCAAAAAAAAAATCATCTCTAAACGAAAAGAAATAAAAAGGGGAAAAAAATATTAAATGGTGAAGAAAGGTCAAAGAAAGATCAGAGAATTATGAAGTTCAAGTTCGCCCTATAAGTACAAAATCTCATGAATAGATATAAAATAAATTTTCTTAGAAGAGAAAAATATAACAGTTTTAGGTTTTTTTTATCAAATAAATTTTATTATTTAATTTTCGCCTCTAATGGAGTATATTATTTTTAAAATAATAAAATGATACGACTTTTAGTAGTGCTTTTTATCCAAAAAAAAAATATTTGAATTTCCTTTAGTACACAATTAAGCAATCTGCAGGTCAGAAAAAAGATTCTTTTATCCAATAATAATTTATGTGATTTCAATATAATTTCAAGTCATAAAATGGAGTTTAATGACAAATGAGGTAGTTAATTTAGTGAAAAATTGTAAGAATAATTATGGATTTTCCTAATCAAATACGGTCAAGTGATAGATTGCGGGATTCATATTAGTTACTATTGTATTTTTTTTATTGTGATTGGATCGTTACTACTTACTAATCCGATCAGAGATACTTAAAAATAATATGTGGACCAGACTAAATTTAGACTAATCATAGGATCTATCAAAAAAAAAATAGTTACAAGCTAAAATATATATAAAAAATAAAGAAGATTTGCTTGTTAACGAAAAAAAAAGTCCATCATCAAATCAAAAGTCTGGAATTTAATTTATTAATGCAATGCAATTCTCTTCTTAGAAATAATAAATAGTATTAGGAAATATTTTCATATGATACACATAAATTTGATTTAGACAAATACAGTTAATAAATACTCCGATCTTTCTCCAATCTAATGATTTATAGAATTATTTTTTTTCACATGAATTTTTACTGATAAATTTTTTTTTTGCTACACTTATTAGTTTTTTTGAATTCTGTCATAACAAGCCACCGAGAGTCTATCAATAGTCTAATTATTCACGATGTATTCAAAAAGGTATATATATATATATACCCTCAAACTTTTTCAGGTTTTCTCAAATTCTCTCTAAAAAAATATTTTCTCTAAAAAATTCATTTTATCACTTTACAGAATTATCTTTGCATATTTTTAGGAAAGACTTCTCTTTCTGATTCCTTTATAGTTCATGTTTGTGATATAAACAATATTAATGAAAATAAAGTAGAGATTGAGAAACTCAAAATTGGAAGCCTTAAGTATCTCATCTATCGTGAGATGAAAAATAAAAATAATGAATCTAATATTAATAATTATAATGATCTAAAACTTTGGAAAGCTAACATTGCTCTTGGTAATGATCTTAAAAATATTTCTGAAGAACAAATTAAAAATAAAGGCGAAGAGTTGGTGCCTATCAACTATTTTAAAAAATATTTTTCTAATCAAGATATAGTTAACAAAAGTCTCATCTTCATATAAGTGCCCGTCATCATTGGTAAGTGTCTCCTAATGTTTTACCTCTCAAACAAGAAATTTCTTCAATTTTTTGTCTACACTTACTTTTCCTGCTTCTTATCATCAAACCCGCCCAAAAAATACATTTGCATTATCGTAGAGCAACCCGTTGCCATTGGTAATAACTTATTCAATGCAAGTAAACTTAATTTTTTGATCCCAATTTTTTTTTCGTCTTTATTGTTATATTTTCTAATAATACTGAGATTTCAAAATAAAAAATTATGGCTTAGTTTTTTTGCTCGCACTGTGTCATATTTAAGGCAATATGACCAACTTATGCTTTTTTTCTTTCTTTTTTCTATATAGCCAATATGGGACCCCCCTGGATGAGTCCATATGTTTGTGGACAATTCAAATTTCTATACTTGGGGAATGACTAATGTTGGTGGATTAGAAAATTTATATAATGCAGTTAATAAAGCTGGAATTCAATATTTTAAAAATTTAAGAATTGATTATGGAAGGCTCCTAAAATTAATTATAAATAATCGTGAAGTAGGAAGTATGCCATACTTTGTTGGATCACGACCTCCATCATATGATTCTCTATGGAAATATGTTGAAAAGAAAGGTTTGAAGTAGAAACTTTTGACCGAGACCGTCGAAACCATGAAAAAGAGGTTGATTCAGAAATTGCATGTGCTATAATATAAGCTAGTCTTCAAAATGAACCTGGCACAATTGTTTTAGTTTCTGGTGATAAAGACATGTGCCCTGGGGTAAAATGAGCCTTAAATGAAAAATGGAATATAGAGATATGGTTTTGGCCCAAGGGTATATCATCCCTGAATTCTGCGCAAAACCAATATCTAACTTTAACGGCTTTACTCAAAAATTGGTTTTCACAGGAATTGCAACTGATCTTAAAAAGAAAGCAACTTTCAAACATTTAAGAAATCATTATATACATTTTACTTATGGATATGGATCGGATGAAACGAATAGAATGAAATTTTTTGACATAGCAAATGGCAATAACGCAATATGTTTGACAATCATGAAGTATTGGATTGGTTTGCAAGAATTAACCTGTTTTGTTGGATGTATATTTCAAAAATGATAAGGATTTATCTAATGCAAAAGAATGGATGAGAACACATCAAAATAATGTGCAATTTCAAGAAATTAGAAGGTAAAGTAAGAATCATCATATAATATTCAATCTAATGATGTTTGCTTCATTAACATAAGCTTCATGGGTCATGGGTCATGGGTCATCATTTAGATATTCGTATTAAACAAGCCCTGCACAAGGATTTCTTTCTGCAAAATACATCCATAATTGGAAAAAGTTGCACATGAATATTTTATTTTATTTGTAATCTTTAATATGTAACATTTCTTGTACAAAATTATAGAATGATAATATAAATGATTGATTGTTCAGATTTTATTTGCATTACTAATTCTATAACTACTGCATGCATTTTTTAAATATATTTTCGATTTACCATTCATAAGAAATTAGCTACATATAATATACAGTACATTTTATCGGTTAAGTGTAGTGTAAGAAATCTAAGGATTTACTATTTTCAATAAAGACAGAGACTTAATTAATATCTTTTGAGTTTTGTCTAAATGGACTAAACTACTGCTGATCCTGAAAATGAAGGAATCCCCTCAAAAATAATTTTTTTCAGGAGAGAAAAGGGTGATCACTGCTAATCTTTTTTTGAATCTAGTGAGAAAAAAGGGATTTTTGGAGAGTAGGTATTATTTATTAAGTTGTTCATATCGTACCATATTATATATATACATAACCGTGTAAGCAGGTATGATACAATCAACAAATGGATTTTCATACCGGAAAAAACGTAACGTAAATATTTAAGTAATACCTCTTTACTAACCTACTACTGTGTATGTATAGCAAAGAATAATAATATATTTTACTTTATTTTTGCGGTGATTGAATCATTTTAATCTCTTTAATCTACATGAATGTTTACAAACCCACTACTGTACTAAAGCAAATCATCATATTTGTTACTGCGTATAAATATAAATTTCTTTAAACCTATAAACTCATCATTCATCATTAAACCAATTTATAAGACTTATATACATTTATAATTATTTATAAAGTAATAATTCTGATGATTCATAAATAAATCATACTCTTTACAAATATAGATTTAACATTTATGTATTCCATATTGGGTTTAGTACATAGATGAATAGATGAGTAAATTAACTAAATGATTTTTTATCATCACTTATGATCAGAAAATTAAATGTTGTAAATTTTACAAAAGGTAATAAATTAATGTATAAAAAGTATATATAAAACTCTTAAATTTTCCCTCTTTTAAAATTAGAAATTCTCTAAAACTCCCTCTTTAACTTCCTTATATTGGTATATGAGGTCTTCCTCATATCAGGTAAGGAAAAACTGGTCAGATAGTCGAGTATCTTCTAACTGGCTGGTTTATTTCTTTTTAAAATTACTCCTTTAAAATTTTTACTGATCATAAATCTTTTTTTATAATTTAGGATTTCCGAAATGATGGATCGTTATTGTTTTTCAAGAACATATTGAATCATTTGACCAATTCCATGAATTGAAAGCTGGAAATGAATAAATGGAATATTATAAATTCATGTCAATAATTGTTTTCGTGCGTGTTTGAAGATAATCTATAAAGTTTTTCTACCGCTAAAGTTGAATTTCGCATAAATTACGATTTATCATGTCCAAAATCAAAATGTTTAATTTATTATTAAATTTAAAAATACAAAAAATGACAATAATAAATAAAATACATTATAAAATAAGTCATATAATTTCAAATTATAATAGTACTAATGTAATAGAAAAAAATACAAACTGAATAAAAAATAATAAAATAATCATATAAAATAAAAATTGTTTGAAACTTAATTATGTTATTGAGCTTTATAAGAACAAAATTGAAAAGTTGCATTAGTTATACAGAAATAATTAAATTATAAGTTACGTTTGTTTTATGTTAATTTATTAAAATCGGTAATTGCACATTCCAAACATTCAGATCGTGGGATGTTAAGTTGTTCTTCTATAATATAAAGAAAAATATGTTTATTAACTTATTATTTGAGAAACAATAGAAATACTGTATAAAACAATTTACTTTTTTGTACAATGATTCTTGAAGATATGAATTCTTCTTGATTTGGACAGTTTATTGGTTCTGGTAAGTGTGCTGGTAAATTAAGAATTCTACTTGTATAAATAGCTTGTGGATGCGTTTCCATTGTCAATGATGATTTTGTAGTAACATTGGTTGATTCATTAAAGTTATATGATAATTCTTCCAGATTTTTAACTTTCTTTATATTAAACGTCAATATGTCATAAATTTCTTTTGAAGCTGGACGGTTTTCTGGAATCGCATCCCAACATTTTTGAATTAATTCCTTTAGGAATTTTGGTGTTTCTTCTCTAATTTTTGGACGTTTACCATGACAAATATCCAAGGCAAGAACATAATCATGTGGTTCATTATTAAATGGTGTTGTCATGGTAATTATCTCATTTATAATTATACCTAATGAATATACATCAGATGCTTGTGTATGTGATTTTTCACGTAATATTTCAGGTGCGATATATGGCATTACTCCATAAATATTTTTTTCGTTTGAATTTGATAAAATTTCATTTGCTGGTATGCTAAATCCAAAATCACTAATAAGAGTTCTAATATTATCATTTAAAATATTACCTGGGTGAAGATCTTTATGAATTAATTTATTTTCATGAATGATATGAAGTCCGTAACAAATATGACAAATAATGATCAATTTTTGTTCCCATGTAATTGAATTGAAGTTTTGATTTAGATATGTACGTAAATCACTTTTCATAAATTCCAAAACTAATGCATAATTAAGAGTTTTAGGGTCTTGAGTAATGCCAAAACATTTCATTACTCCTGGGTAACAATTAGTTTTAATAAAAACTATTAACTACAAAATAAATAAATAATAATGGTTTAATGATACAATAATTTTAAAAAAAAATTCAAAAAATTCTATTCTTTTTTTTTACATACCTCATTTAAAAAGTCCTTACTTATTTTTTCCGAATTATTGAATAATTTTAAAGCAACTATCATTGATCCTTTTCTTGTCCATTTATTAGATAATTGATTCCACTTTATGATTGGTCCGTCTATCCATATAGCAGAATATACTTTAGCAAAACCACCTTCAGCTTTATATTCAATATCTGTAAAATTATTATATGGGATCCATTGCAATAATTCATTGTAATTATTAAAAGAAAGTTGATTCTCTTGTATTAATTTATCAATATCTTTATTTTCACTAGTCCACATATTAAAATCTTTTTTAAGGTGTCCAATAATGCAGGATAAACACCCATTAGAATTTTCATTTACTATATAACACTCTTTACACTTTCCGAGTCGCATACGCTTTTTCTCATTAGGATCAGTTTCTTTTTTATAACAATCATTACATTTATAATATCGTTCACAAATTTCCTTATCACATTTTTCACATAAAACATAATAATTCTTATATTTATCTTGTCGTTCATCCTTATCCAGGTCATAATCTGACGTCTTAAAAATTTTAATTTTTGTTACTTTTAATCCATATTTCATATAATATCTTAAGGAAATGAAAGGCCAACCGTTACCATTTAGGGCAAAGAGGTATCTATTTGTTTATACGATATATCAGATATTTCATAAGTGTTTATCCAATTAAAATAGACGTGAAAAGAACTTTAACACTTGCCTTATCATTATTTTAAGAAAATACATTTATTAGGAGCTGACACGTATTACGTAATATTTTCGCCTACTCTAATAATAATAATATCACCGAATGGATATTACGTAATAAATGTCAGCGTCCCAATAATAATAATAAATGTTTTTTTCTTTGTTTTTATTGATTTAAGTATAATGATATTATGATTTCAAAATTTTAAAAAAAACCCGAGATTTTTTTTTGTTTTTAAGGGGTGGGAAAATTCTTTGAATTTTATATCTTATTTTTATTTTGTATATTGATTTGCTATTGACTTTTCCAAATAGAATTAGTGTAATTTTCCCATTGATGATTCTCATTATGAATTGCTTAATTAAATAAAGTTTGTCATACGAAAATATTTTCCATTGTGGTACAACCCAAATTTTTTTAAAAAATGGCGAATATATGGTTAGTATTATAAAATTAAAAAGACTAATTATCACTAAAACAGCATTAGAATGGAAATTTGGACCAAGTTTCATTCTATTTAATTCGTCCACCCTAATGCCATTTAGCTCGTAATTTTCATGTCGTATTCTCAAAGAATTATTTCAGGCTATAAGAATAACGAGGTGAAAGTAAAAAAAAATATTTTTATTGGTTTACTGTATATAAATAACTATATATTAAAATGTTTGCGTTGAATATTTTAACAAGCATTTTTTAATATCCGTTAAATTATCCAGCCGACAAAAAAATTTTACTATTAGCTGAACGCATTTTTTCAGGGCCGGAATTATGGTAATGTCAGTCAGTTACTAAAATAAGTAATAAATTTCTGGCTGACATTATCAGAAATTATCCAAAAAAGGAAAGATATACATGATTTTTTTGGTTCTGACCCTCCCTTTTTATATATATTTCGCCGAAAAATCAAAATATTATAAATTTTTAACAAAGTACAAAAAAACTTAAAATCACAAAAATATAATTCATCAAAAAAAAACAATTTTACCATCAATATATTTCTGTGTAAATTCCTTTGATTCTAACAAAGCTAATAAAGATAATAGCCAAAATAATAAAAATAAATTCGTGAACTTTGGTAATTATTGGGAATTGTGAAATGATCATAATCTTTATTTAATCTATTTATCGCTTCAAATTTTCATCTTTTGTAAGCGATTAATCAGCAAGTATGAATTTTTTTTTTCTAAATTCATTACGTTCGTTCAGTACATCGTAGTCAACTAATTCATATGCCCTACTGATTGCAGCATAGACTAATACTTCTCGATTATCAATCATAATAAAATAAAATCAGTTCGATTATTAAATGTATTGAAAATAATTCAGTGAGAAATAAGAAAAGTTTTTATTCTTTTTTTTTTCCTTAATAGCAATTTCACGAATATATTGTGACCGAATATTTATGATACAAAACTATTTTTATTTTTTTTTTTCAAAAAAAAATAGTCTTAAAGTCTTAAAATTTAATGTATCTGTTTTGTAAATTGTATTTACTACGTGAAATTCTTATTGTAATGAGAAATCTTTGAAAGATAATAAACAACAAGTCTGACACGATCATATAAATTACGTTAATTTATTTGGTTCAAATAAATGTTTATTCAACTTTAAAATTTAATATATTAAAACAACTCCTGATTTGAGATATTGTAATGTTTTAGACATTTTTCTTTTAATTTTTATGCTTCTAATAATGACGATGAATAATTTAATATCCATTTTCTTGTTCAAATTTTGATATTACGATTGAGCAAACCCCTTTCTGGTAGGCTCAAGATTACCTACTTTTGATTCTGTGTAGAAATATATAGGTTTTGAGGTCACGGTTTATAACTGTAATTCGTGAAAAAAAATAGATGTTATGCTTGCTTGTGCAATACAAGAAATAATAGTCACAAATCCTCCTGACATTAGTATTGGTTGCGGGAGATGGTGATTATGATTTTTCGGTAACAAATGCAATAAAAAAAGGATAGAATGTTAAAATATGGTTTTGAAAATCAGGTATGAAAATAGAATACTTTATGGTACCTCTTTTTCTTCCGGCACTCAAACCTTTTCAACAAGAATATGCACAAAATGACTAACATAGATGCAATGTTTCATTACACTCGATATGTTTTCTAGATTGAAATGGAAAAATGATTCTTTGTTGTATTTATATTTTAGTGAACGAGAGAATATGGAAAAGGTGAAACAATGGATAGAAAAGAATTATGAAATAGTTCTCGATGAATTATTGAATAAACTAGATATAACAGATTAAATAATATATATAGTCATCAATCATATTTTTTTACGCATATTTATATGTACATACATGTTAGTATTTTTTTTTCAAAAGAACATTTTGTCAATAAACCAAATGTAAAATATCTTTTGTTTTGATAAATAAAATTATATGATATATATTATCCTGAAAAGACTGATAATTAATCCCTGAAATATTTATATGATAAATAATGGTGTTATGTATTATTGTCTTCACAATGAAAGATATAGGAATGTATTTCCTATGACTTTTATTGCAGAACGTTCTTCAGAATGAAGAAAAAAACAATGCATTTTCAAATATGCATCGCTAATACGGAAAAAAAGGTCATAGACTTTTCGAGTTCTTTCTGTTTTTTTTCGAATTGTGGATTTGGTAACCTCTTTTGGGAGCTGATCTCTAATCTCAGCATAAACTATCTTCTGGGTCTCGTGATCCTTATTCATTTTTCTATAGTGGGCAAGACACTTCTTTAGCTCTTCTCTGAAGTTGTAATAAAAAAAATAAGTATATGATATAAACTGCGGATGAACTGATAACGTTTACTGCAGAGAAGTATCATGATATATATCGGGATGATTATTGGGACCCTAGCAAAGTGTGTATTGGATGGGATTATTTAACCCATTTTGGAGAAGATACTTGGAACCAACTTTATCAAGCCTTCGTAAAATCTTGATAGCTGTTTCGCTAAGGTCTAATAACTCCTGGCCTAGCATATGATAAGCTTGGCCGTGTCATATTTTTTAATTTCGTCCACTAACGTGAGTGACTCATTTTTAGTAGTAGTGGAGGTGTAAGCACTTTATAATGTAATTTATTGAAATATAATATTACGCTTCAGAAAATGTTAGTATGAAATTTGTGCCTTGTGTGTGATGTCGCACAGCTTTGTTGTTCAGTGTATTTATAACATAAAAAAAATTATCATACAAAGCAAGCTTTTATTTAAAAAGCATGTATATTTTTTTTAAATTTTAATAAATCTATGATCTAAACATAATGATGACTTAGTAGCAATTTTAGCATTAATTCCTATTCAAATTTGAGTGTTGGTAACAAAAATCACTAGAAGTTATAGTACGCTTACAATGTTTACCAGCGGAAGTGATCCCTCTACATTTTTTAGATTTTCGGGTATTATTATCACTATTATCCTCCAAATCCAATTTTCCTAATTTTCTTTTTGCATTGGCCATATAAGAAGAACCAGAAACTCCCGTTTGAGGTTCCGATTCAGCTGATAAAGAAACTTTCCAGTTGGAAGGTATTGAAGGTCCACTTTCTTTACGCCGTAATACACAAGCAGAAACAAAAGCACTTTTTTTGTAAAAGGCAATGGCGACCTCAACCATTGTCTTGACATAACTTGGAATATTTACTCGGTAGTTTTTTTCATTAATTTGACTTAATCCTTCTATAGTCTTTTTTTTCATTTCATCACAGTCTTCTGATGTGACAAGCTTAAACTCAAAAGTGATGCCGATGTCCTTTTTTTGGTTTGTAGGAATAATCTGAATATCTGCATGACCTAACCCAACTTCACGATTGGATACAACCTGATAATCATCACCATGATACATTGCAAGTGTTCCAAGGACAAATACATGATACCAATTCTCGTATAACTTAGTTCTTTTAACATCAGCAATATCATAGCAGGATATCATCTCCATATAAAGTGTAGGGAATCGACAGCAAAATGTTTTAATATTTTTTTCAAACAGTAAATTGTAGAGATTATTATTTATTGTTGAACGATTTTTGCCTATTATTTGATTAATCCACTGTCTCCATTGTTCAGCAACTTCTCTGTTTGGAATCATAAGTTTGACCTTGTTTTTATTTCCCCATCGCTCAATAACTTTACCTTTTAGTCTATCATCAGCACCATCTATTTCTGCGACTAGGTAACCATTATAATAGAGCAAAGTATAGATCGCATCTATATTAAGTTTCTTCTGCTGTATAGTATTATATCGGAGACATGACACGAGTTGTGTTTCAATAAATAATTTATTGACTCGTTCTGAATAAAAGGAGTAGAAGATAATATTGAGCTGTTCTTCAATACTTTGATCACATTTTTTCAGACAATTTTCAAGTGTTTTTACCGATCCACTATTGACCCAGTAATTAGCAATAATACCAGATTTTAAACACGATACAATTGAATACGGGTTATATATACGTGTCCCAATACTTGTTTTATATCCATTGTAGTGGATGCTTAAATTATCAAAAGTAATGTCTTTCAGTGTACTTTCTTTTAGCAGAACATTAACTTCTTCTTCAGTAAATCCAAAAGAGTCCGAAAAATGAGCACGTTTGTGTATCGATGGTAATATGTGCATTGGAAAATGTTCCACATTGTTAAGTCCTGACAAAAAGGTTTCTTGGTCTAGTGGAAGGAGCCCAACAAAAAGTGTCTTGTGCACGTTTGGATTGTCCTGCTCCAAAGATTTTAGGTTATTCTTTAAACTCAAGTATGTATTGCATTCAGCTAATAATGAAAAATAGGTTACCTTTGCTATAACCGAGTACATAGTTCGAAATAGAGAGCTAATGTCCTCGTAATCTTTATTTTTTGCATGTTCCATAGGCCAATCGTACTCGTCAATAAGAATAACAGAACGTTTATTATAGCACTTATGAAAATAACATGCTAATCTAGAGAGGGAGTTTATTAAAGCTGACTGATCGGTTGTTCCCCTGAGGATCTTTTTAAAAAAGGCTTCTTCATCCGTTTCAAGAAGGTTATTATCAATAATATAACGATGTTGTTTATAGAGATCCGATAGTCTTACTTTGATGGAGTTTAGCATTAACTGCCAGCTCTTACTGTTAAGATCCTAATAAAATAAGTCTTATTAGAATTGTCCTATGTAAAAGAAGATTGCATCACACTTACTTACCTTGAAACTAATATGAATAACGGGCCATTTGCCAAAGTGCAACTTCATAAACCAATCAAATTTAAAAACTTTGAGATTTTTAAACGAACTAAGCCTTTTTGTTCTCTCTTCTTCAGTTAATGGTGGTGTAAGGAAGTCACTGAGCATTGACAAGTTTGTGGATTTGCCAAACCGACGAGGACGTGTAATCAGACTCGCCTCGTCACCATAGATCATGAACTCCATGATAAAAAGCGATTTATCTACGAATGTGGTGTTAGTTGTAATGAATTTGGAAAACTCTGACACATCCGGAGTATAATTTTTATTAATGATTATGTTTGGGTGACCTTTCATAGTAAGGAAAGTGTCAGTAGCAATCAATCTTTTAAATAACTTAGAATTTTAAAATTTACTTCACCTTGGAATAATTCCCTATTGAGTTCTTTTCATTTATTGTACAATATGTGCAATAAATATTAGCAAATAATGGTCATTAAATTAATAAGCATTTCAGGAATCTCACCTTTTGATTGTTGCGACCACTCTATCGGTTCTTTTTCCTCATCTTTTCCATCCAGATCTGAAAAATAAAGAACTGGAAAGTGAGATTAACGATAAATTTCAAACTGATTATAGATACTGTACCTCTGACTAGTTTGGGACGTTTTCTTGGCGGTTCATCTATTAAAAATATTCGATATTATTAATTATGACACGACAACGGTTATCAAAAATCACGTTTATTACGACTCACTTACCAGCAACGGGTTGCTCTACGATAAAACGAATGTGATTTTTGGGCGGGTTGACGATAAGAAACAGGAAAGAAAAGCACAAGAAAAAGAAAGTATTTGGTATTATTGGCGAATATGACACGGTGTGGGCAAGAGAAGTTCGCTTACCTCTTTGAATTTCGTTAATCAGCTTTACGATTTTTGAAGTAGCTCCGAGAGGTATCTCATAAGCTTTAAGGCCATCGGGCGTTAAGTCAAAAAAGGCTTCACCATCAACTTCTTGATCTGTTAAGGTATCTATGTGATTATTAATGTTGTTTAGTCTACTTTTCAAAAATCTATTAAGTTCTCCGGCATTATATCCTTTCACTTCCTCAGCTGTCGGAAGATCAGATGAAGGAATAACGGAACCACCAGTGGAGGAACTTGCAACGTTAAACGGCATAGCTTTTGCGATTAAAAAAGTAATGAAGGTGTAACACGAAATGAAAATTTTCTGTGGTATATATACGAGAAATCGATTGTCGCACAGATTGATCTGACTCATCAGTTAAATTAGTTGCGCAACTTAGTGTATGGTTGACGCTGTATGTATTGTATGGTATGTATGGTATGTATGGTTCGATATACTATCATCAATTGAAGGAAAATCAGCTGATAAAATACGTGGAGTGTTGCCCCAGAAGTTTTGAATAAAGAACCATATACTTTATCTTCTGATATATAGTTTGGTGTGATAATGACCGAATTATCGTCTGGAAAACCACCTTTTTATAATAGAAAACATAATTTAAGTTTAGCATTAGATATATGAGACCAGAATTTGGGAAGGGAACTCCTAAGAAATTAGCTCATAAATGTATTAATGCTAGTCCAAACCAAAGTCCAACAGCCAGTGAATTAAATGATATATTTAATTTTTGGTATGTTTCTATTGAAGATGTTCAAGAAGAAAAATTTGGATATAAAAGAAAAGAAATTAAAGCTATGTTTAAAAAAGCTGATAAAGGGATACCAAATATTTCAATCTCATATGAAAAAATTCCTGATGCTATATATACGAGTAGAGTATTTACATTTAAAAAGTTATCAAATTCCCCTACTATTACTTCATTATATCTTAATGATGAAGAAAATAATGAAGGTATTGTGCCTAAATCATTGCTATGATGTAATTCATCTAACAATTACTAATTGATTCATGCTTTAATAGATTGTCAAGATTTTGATTCTCAAATGGGTTCAAAGGTAAAAAATAACATTACTTATTTTTCATTTAAAGGCTACTCCTTTTAATACTAAATTTTATATTTAATTCAGTTATTTAAATTAGATGATAAACCTTGGTGATGAAAATAGTGTTAGGCTAATATTCGGATTTTTCATATCAGTTATTAAATATTATGTTATATTGTTATATTGCATATTATATTTACTGGAATACGCAACATAATTATATCTCATTTTCGACAAAGATTTCTGATTTTTCAAATAAACATAACGTGAGATTATTATGAATTTTAAAAATGTGTATGTATTCTTGAATGTTCAATATAATTTTCGACTTTTATATATTCCATGCGATATATTGCAATTGCGATAAAAAACAAATTTGAAAGTATATTTTTATTAGTGATTTTTTGACAAATCTTAGAAACGGAGAATTGAAACCTTTATTAGGCAAGTTCATTGTTTGTAGGTTTTGTGGATAGATTATTTCATTAGTTTTATATATTAGCATTTGTCATACATTTATAACAATTGGAAAATATATGACGAGAATTTTGAGGCTCACTTGTCAGTATATTTTAAGAAAGTGGTTTGATTCAACAGTTAGATTTCATTGAAGTACATAAGTTTTATACACTATATGTAAAGTTTAACATACAACAAATTTCAATCATTTTTAAAAATATAATATATTTCTCTTTCATTTGGATCCGAGAAATGTATTGACAAGTAATATGTATTATTCAAGTTTAGATTTCTTTTTTTTTTATCAGAAGTAAAGTTGACAGAATTAAACCATTTGAAATATTTAATTCCGTTAAAAATGAAATAAAATCAATTTTCTCTTGATCAAAAAAAAAAAAAAGTTTGCTTTCTGTAATGATAAGTTGAACGAAATCCCTTAAGACATTATTAGAAGAAATCGTCAATTCATATAAAAATGAACAATACTATATGTATATAAATTTAAAATGAAATATTTAAACAATTTAAAGTTTAGAAATATCGATGAGATTATGAAAAGCGACATGTTTTTTCTTTTATTGAATCTTTCATTAACAAAATTATATTCCTTTCATATTGATGTTGGTGATAATCGAGTTTTATGTCGTACTACATATATAGAAAGTTTAAATTTATTGAAGTGTGTATATTAGAAGACCAAATTAAAGCTTTGAAGGATATTTTAAAAAGCAGCAAAGAAGGAACATACTTATAGTCAATATTTTGTAGCAAATTATTATAATCAGTAATGGAAATGGCATTGATGCTCAATATAATTTAGCAGAATATTATCCCATAATTCTATTAAAGTGATATTTGATTTTAGCCAATAGAAAGTCGCTAATGAGAACAATTTATCAATTTTAAAGATGACATTAGAGCTGATAAAAATTCAGAAAAATGCTAACAAATGGTTTATTAAATCATCGAGAGTTTTATGGAAAAACCAAGTATATTTTAACGGCTTCAATTAATTTTTAAAATTTATTTCTGCACGATCTGCATAACGAATTTTGATATAACAGGAAGAGTTGACTGTATATCCGGAAAAACTCTGAATATGTAGCCTGTACTACATCAATTGTTTGTTTTCAGTTACTTGTTTATGCGTGTGACGCTCTATCAATGCTCATTTTTTCCCACAGATACCAATTATTGTTTTGGATTCAACTTTTTTTGTTCATTTTACTTTGTAATATTTATTGCTTATTTTTCTGTTTGAAAAAAATAGTGTCAACAGTAATCGTAATTTTTTTTAAAGATTTTTTTTTCTTAAATATTTAAAGGAATAAAATTGGTATTGCTCCCACTACTTCCATTACACCATTACACGTGTACTTTTTTGACAAAACTGGCTATGGCGGATGGAAGACTTCTAATTGAACTTTTGGAAGATCTCACAAAATCTCAGAATAATGATGGACAGAAGCATGATGCTCTGCTGGAACATTGTCTCGGTGCTTCGGAATCAGACCTGGATGAGTTCCTTGAGGATATATCAAGCTCGCTTATCACCTACCTACCAACCTTACAAATCTTTATTTCTCATCTCTGCAAAAAGTTTTTAAAGGCCTCTCCAAGTCTCAATTTGCAGGCAAGATGGAAAACCTCGCTTGATAAATTTGCTTCGCTACTAATTACCATTGTAATCATGAATAATCTGCACAATTCCGACATTCCTGGCTTTGGAGAACTCTTTCACAATTGTATTGAACTCCTTTGGTGGACTGGTAATAAAAATAAAAACAGTAGACTTAAGTTGATCTTCCAGAGTGTCTTCAGTGCAATCTTGAATGCAGATGGTGTTCTGGGAGTTTTGGTATCAGGGATCCATGGTCATTGTCTCAAGCGCATAATGTTTGATTTCAACATGATTGTCCAAATTGAACAGGAAAAGCTGCTTAAAGCGGTGGATACAGTTGCGGCTCTCGTGGAGAAATGTTCTGAGCACAAGAATGACTCATCTCGGCTTTCTGTATACAAGGCCTGCACAGCATTGTTGAAAAGTTTGAGAAGTCATCAAAATGTAGAGGAAATCCTGATTGTTAATAGAAAAAACTCCCTACCACCCATGTTGGATGATATGGTTAAGCTTGATGAGGAATCTAGGACGCATCATTGGAATAGGAAACGAGCTACCAGTAACTTACACAACAACTTGATACTCCTATCCAGTGAAGATGAACAACATCTTGCAAAATTGGGAATGTCGAGACCTCAAAAACTATCAGATTTGCCTCACTTTTTGCGAGATCTTGAACGGAAAAAAATAAATTCAATCCAAGTAAATATTTTTTTACATTAATCAAAAGTAATTAAATTAAAAATACTTTGGCAAATTGACAAAATTTCTACCTCGCTTAGGTTTTGATGGAATTTTTACCGTGCGCAAGTTGTCACAAACAAGCCCTTGTTTATTTTTCTCCTGACAAACACTTTTTGGAAGAAGAGCCAGTACCTTCAGATTTCCTTTACCGTCTTCCATTTGAATTTAATGATGGTGATATGCTTGGACCATGGGACATCTTGCTTAGCGAAAACACAATCAAAGATCTGCAAAAATTGGAATCAACACCTGAAGTGATTAGAGCAGTCATGAAGAAACTTGGTCATATATCTTCTGGGAAATGGGACAATTACGAATTGCGATGTACAATGCGAACTAGTACTATTCCTGTTTATGAGATAGCACTTCCAGATAATGACCTAAAGATTCTCTGGCAGGTTGACTATGGATTCTCTATTCGTAGAAATTCACTCACGCAGCTTATTAAGATATGGGCTGTCACTGATATTAAGGAACGAATCGACAAAATATTAGAAACCCTCTCAATCGTTCATCAGGTTTATACTTCCAAGCATTTATGTGAAGTCAAACAAACAGGTAAAGGTGATGTAATTTTACCAATGATCCTTGAAGAAGAAGAAACAAAATCTCCTGAAAATGGATCGTGTAACTTACAGATAGATGATGAGAAGTTACTAGAAGTTCATAAGATGCTTGTAACAAATAAGTTTGTTCCCTTATCAAAGGTAAAGTACGAAGATGGTATCATTAATATATATTAGAATTTGTTTTAATAGGTGTTTATACTTTTATTTGTAGAACTTGTACAAATCACTCGTCTTGGGTGGGTTTAACTTTACTTTTCAGGTATCCAAGAAAGAGTATGAGATTATTAATAGTCCTACATCAGCGATTGTTATTGGTCGATCAGGTTAGTAGAATAGATTCAACCATTATAACTAGAAAAAAGTTTAAATTTCATTGGTTTCTATCTGATACTTAGGGACCGGGAAGACTACATGTATTGTGTTCAGGCAGATTGCTTCATACCTAGATAGGCAACTCTGTAAAATTCCATCTGATAACAGGGCTTTTCACAAAAGACA
This sequence comes from Glomus cerebriforme, assembly GCA_003550305.1. Lineage (NCBI taxonomy): Eukaryota > Fungi > Glomeromycota > Glomeromycetes > Glomerales > Glomeraceae > Glomus > Glomus cerebriforme. The sequence continues at coordinate 38,892 of QKYT01000307.1, read as the reverse complement.
AATATTTATTACAGTGAGTCCCAACCTTTGTCACCGGGTGAAGGAATATTTTAACAGGCTGCGAGAATCTGCGATGCTTGCTGGGAAGAAGATGTCTAAAGCGCAGTTTCATGATTATAGAAGAAAGAAAGAAAAAGAAGAAGATAAAGAAATTGATCCAATGCTCGAAGAAAGAGATGAGGAACAGGAATTAGATGACATTCCAAACTCATTCCGTGAACTTACAGATCAACATTTCCCTTTGTTCATTACCTACGATAAGTTTGCTAAAATGCTTCAAGAAACATATAGTATTAAGAACCTAATCACAAAACGAAAATTAGATGCAGATGACAATAATTCATATGATGAAGAGGAATTCCATCAAAGATCTTCTTCTATCAAAACAACGAATTATGTTGATTACAATGTCTTTCAAAAAAAGTATTGGCCTCATCTTGCTAATGATTATAATTTTGATTGCGAGTTGGTTTACTCGGAATTTTCTATTATTAAGGTATGTAATAAATAATTATATATATATCTATCTTTGTTTATATTTAAGAATTGTTTATTTTAAAGGGTTCAAACCCCGAAGTGGATTTTCTATCAAGGGAAAAATACAGGAACATCAGTACAAAGAAGTATCCAGTATTTTCATATAACCGGGATCAGATTTATGATTTGTTTCAACGATATGAAACATTGAAGACGCGAAATGGCCATTATGATTCAATAGATCGGTAAGACGCATTTCTATAGTTGTCAATTAATTTTTAAGCTTAGTTTCAATTTGGAAACTTATTTTCGCAGAACGTTGGACATCTTACGCCTTGCTAAAAAAAAAGCACTCGGTGGCCCACATATTCATGAAGTATATATTGACGAATGTCAAGATAATCAAATTGTGGATTTAGCACTTATCTTGAA